>JBCNJP010012198.1:0-14217 GCA_039602395.1 Deinandra increscens subsp. villosa
TGTGTACTAGGGTTCCTGAGACACACGCCCGATTCTGAGTTCTTTGATGTAATGCTAAAAAATCCCATCCCCTCTGCTTTGTGAGAGCAATGACCTGGGGATGTTATACGTGAGTCAGGCCTCCTATGTTCTGCGGTAGCAGAGACCTGGAGCCTCCCTGATCCACGTACATCTAAGATCACATTGTATAGTATTCAAAAACCTAAAAGATGCCTTTGAGCACAACTAAAAGAGACCCCTCAAGAGTCTAAAACCCTCAGCATTTGTCACTGATGAGAGCATTACTAAAAATGTTTCAAAAATTCAGTTGACTTGTATATTATCCCCAAAAATCTCCGTGATCTATTCTTTCTTTTCTCAACCCAGTCTGTAGCATGATGTTAGGCTTAAGGAAAGGTGTCGTGAAAATATGTGATAGGGAAAACAAGTACACTTGATAAAATGTCCAAAATATACCTAAGACTTATGTGTGTGACCTGGATAGATGTTCATAAATAATAAGCCTTAAAAAATAATTTATGTGACAAACTTCCTGAGTAAGCGAAAGTAGCAAGAGTTTAAGTTGGACCAAAATACCGACAATCACTAGAACATGTGAAGTAACAGAAGCTGAAAAGGGTTCCTCAGTCACAGAATATCTGGTATGATCCCTAATATGCCTTCTCATTCAAAGCTCAGTCCGTAAAGTGGTAAATAATTTTAGTATTTTTTTATTTTTATGTTAGTTTTATATTTTTGATTAATTTGAATTTTGTTGGTAATAATAAGTTGTCAGATATAAAACTCTCGGGCTGATGTTCAGGGGAAGTTTTTAGGGTTGAGTAGGTTTAAACTTGAAAAAGATTAGAAAAATATTTGAGAAGAATTTACAAAAATTATCATTTCGTTTAAGTTGTGATGATTTATGTCAAGACCCATAAAGGAAGGGTGGCCTAAGTGAAAATTTTTAAAAGTTTGGGTAATACGCATAGAAACCGATCGGTTTTATGCTTTCATCCCCTTCTCCTCTTTCTTCTCCTCTACCCACCGAAACCCTAGGCCACCACCTCCTCCACCATTGTTTTCCACCATTTGCCTCCATCACTATCATCACCTCCCTCAGCCGAGGTTACCACCACCATCCCCGTCGTCCCCCCTCTCCAGAATCACCTCTGCTATCCACCGCCACTGTTGCCGCCGCCGTTAGCCACCCACCGCCGATTGCACCATCTGGCACCATCATTGCAGTCGGATTTCATTCCCAAACACATCACTTGGGTCAATTTTATGTTCTAAGGTGCAATGGCGCCTCGATTGAAGCGATCTGCTAGACCCGCTAAAGACAATGTTGGGTACGTGATTTTTAGGGCTTATTTTTGCTTGGGTATGTGCGAAATCATGTTTACAAGTTCAAAATGAAGGAGAAAGGGCTTTTCGATCAGCATTCTAGGCTTTTCGATCAGCCCTGGCCCTTTTTGATTGAGGGATCTCGGTAACACGAGGCTTCTCGATCGTATTAGGTGCTTTTCGATCGGACATCCTACTTTTCAATCAGGATCGCAGGCTTTTCGATCGAAACATAGGCTTTTCGATCAGTGTTCTCGGTAATGAGAAGCTTTTCGATCAGCAAGTTGGCTTTTCGATCAGGGGTCAGGGTAATCACCAGCTTTTCGATCTGACAGATGCTTTTCGATCGAAACCCTAGTTTTTCGATCGAAAAGGTACCTGATGATGGTTTTAATCATGATTTGTCTTGTTTTAAGCCGTTATGCTGCCCAAATTTTGTAAAATTTCAAAACCCTAAAAAAATTCTAAGTGGTTGAATGTGACATTGTGTTACCTAATGGTTTTTTGGTTGTCTGGTATATATATTTGTGATTGCAGGGATCTAGATTTTGTGAAGGATCACAACATTGTTTCTTATCTGCTTAATCCACCAGCTGACTATGTGGAAAAGTTCAAGTCCCTGATTGAAGGTTGGAAGAAGAGCTGTCTGAGTTATGCTTTGAGTGCAAATCCTGTTATCTGCAAGAGGATGCAGAAAGAGTTTTGGAAGACTACCATACTTTCTGATGATGAAACACAGATACATGCTGAGATTCAAAATACCAGAGTGATGCTGACCGAGGAGAATTTTCGACAAGCCTTGAGATTGAAGGATGAGTCATCAGATCCGATTGTGCTAAATAAGGATGTTGTGACTCAATGTCTGAGAGAGAAGTGATAGACTGCAAAATCACCACCAACCATGAAGGCCATTATACCACCGTATTGGAGAATGCTGGCACACTACCTCCAAAAGTGTGTCATTGCCAAGAACAGCTCTACAAATCAGTTAAACCAAGTTCATACTCATGCCATGGTGTCTCTAGTCAACAGTTTGAAGTTTAATTGGTCGAGAATGATCTTTGAGGACATAAAGGCAGTTGTGATAGAGAGATAAGAAGTGTGCAGCCGTCCCCAGATTCATCCAAATCACCTTGGACACTAGATTTCCGAATCTGAGGAAGTCTAGTGAAACTCATGACTCAAAGCACATGGGGATAGATATTTTCCCCATGATCAATCTCAAGAAGAAGCTGTTAGATAAAGTCCCCTTTGGCAATAAGTTTGGGGCATTTGCTGAGATAGTTAGAGATGAGGTCCCACCTCAAAGGAATGCAGTTATTGAAGAGGAACATAATGTACCTGCATCTGAGAAACCAGTGACAGATTTGACAGATAGTGATGACTGGTCAGATGAATTTGAGATAAAAGATATGCAGATAGAAGCTTTGCATTTTGATGATCAAGATGACAACATCAACTATGATACATTTTTTTTATGATGTAGAAGTAGATGAAGATCCTGAGGCTGCTGAAGAACCATTAATTCGAAAATGGAAGGCTACAGAGGATCCTCCCCTCAGTACCTCTGTTACAGAAGATCTAACAGCACAGGTCAGGGTTGCAATATAACACCTTACAGAAGCCCTTAATGATCCCAGAAGAAGACAGTTAGACCCAAGAGTGCCTCAGTCTACCAGCATTGGAGCAAGTCATTCGTCATCTTCTTTTCAACCCACAAGAGAAGATAAAGGTAAAGCAGTGGAGACAGCTGAGTTTAAGCTTGAAAAAGAGCTGAAATCTGAGATAGCTGCTCTCAAATCCCATAATGAAGCCTAATGTGAAGTGATAGCCCAGCGACTTGATGTGCAAAAGGTACACAACACAGAGCTACAGAATCAGAAGAAAGTTAACAGTGAATTCTCATTTCAAATTAGAGAATAGACAGCTTAGCTCTACAGGAAAAGGTAGCTCTAGTAAGCCTAAGTCAAAGAAAGATGATGGTGCAGATCCAGGAAGTAAAGGAGGAAGTTCTGGAGTAGGTGGTTCCACACATGAACCAGTGTTTGATTTTGAGTCTGATATTCCCGATGTACCTGAATCAAGTCCTATTTTTGCCCGAAGATGCTGAAAATAAGAATGGTCCAAGAGACCGGGATTACATGACTGTACCGGCTACATAGTATGATGGTGGATCGGAAGCCAAGAGCTATGCACAACAACCTGAGAGGTACTTAATTCAACTTGGTGACCATTTTCATGACAAGAGAAGGATTACATGGGAACCAAAATCCTGGATGTTTGATGATGAAAAGCACATGTTTGTGGTTGGAAGAAGAGGACCTTGTCCATTGGAGTACTACAAGTGTTGGACACAATTCTAATCTTGGACAAGTGTTGATTTGACCAATCTCTATCATGCACCATTCTTCAATCCATCAAGGAATGAATATGCATATCATTTCTATAAGAAACTGAGAAAGGCAGTGCTGAGCAAGTTCAAGAATTTTGATGACTTTCCTTATAAAGATTCCTACACAAAGAAGTACAAAGGATTGTATGAAAGGAGTTCAAAGAAGAAGTATTCTAATGTGTTGTATCCTCCAACTGAGAAGGCTAAGACAATACCTCTCCCACCTAAGCATCCTGGGGGTTGCGTATATGATTTTGAGACATGGGCATATAGTGAGTACACAGGTGAAGCAAAGATTATTTACAAATCTAAGACACTTAATGTGATGGAGGTACATGATTTGCTGAGGTTTTATGAGAAAGACATTCTTGTGTTAGACACGAATCAGATTGAATGCACTCCAGATAATGAGATGTATGCAAAGGTCTATACAAGGGGAGTCGCACAAATTATGAAAGAGAAGCTATGGTATGGTCCTACATCTGTCGCAATGTCAAGGAAGTTCAGAATGTAGAAGACTAGCTAATGTTAAAGCCTAGGGGAAGATTGTAGAGACCCAGATTTTGAAAGTTTTTGCATTAGATTAGTTTGTTTTGTCTTTGGGTTGATTCAAATACTTTTGGGCTACTATATAATTGTAAATGGGCTAGTGATAGTGGGATTATGGGTTTAAAGGGGGCCGGCCGGTTTTGTATAGGGATGAGGCGCCGGTTTCGATTTCGCTTAGGGATAGGAGATTAGATTCTTCTCCAAGCATGTCCTCTCCTATATAAAGAACCCTCATATTACTAGAATAGGTTGTTGGTTGTGTTGATAAAGGGGTGATCCGTAACCTACCTAGGGTTTACGGTTTGTTGGGTGTTTGCAACCAGGTTTCATGGTAAAGTGATCATTCTTCTTTCAATCGGTTTGTGCTTTACTTTATTTGTTTTAATCGTTATTTGGTTTACTGTTTATTATTTCTTGAATCACCAATCACACCGGATTCTGCACGGTGTTGGTTGGATTAGATATCGCTTAAGGATTAGTTTGATCCTTACACTATAAGTGGGTCTTTATATTCTCCTTTATCAGCTCCAACTATTTCATTCTTTCCCATTGGAAGTCCTAGCACCTCATGTACAGTTTCTTATGTTAACTTTAGAGTCTTGTTTCTCTCTAGAAGTAGGCATTGCCTTTTTGGTTCGTAATTTGAAAGCAGCCAGTACCCCAACTCTGTTAGAACTGAACTAACTGAGAGGTCCTTCATAGATGAAAATCCTATTTCCTGAACTGCTTTTAGTCTATCTTCAGACAAACCATTTCTAAATAACAGACAAATGTTTTCAGCCTTGTTTTTCATCCTTAATCTCGTATGATTGTATGGTATATATTCCTGTCGATTATCATCATCTGACTCCAGCACGGATGTTTTACTTGTTACATTGGAATGTTTTCCTACCTCTTTTCTAACCCGATGGACCTTTACAAAATCATCATCAGAATCTACAAGTTGTTTTTCTTTATCACCTTGACAAGCACATGAACAAACAACACTTTGCATGAAAACTGTTATTACCACACCTATATTCTATCACAGACTAGTGAAAATAGTAAAAATATTATACAAATAGGGCGGCACATTCAACACACTACATTTTTTTTTACTTTGAATAGGACAGCACAAATGAAAATAAAGACGTTTTTGTCGATATACCGGCACAACCATTACTAAATATCCATCACTAATCATTGTTATGCACAATTTTTATGACCAGTACAGCATAAACATTGCTATGCATAAATTTTATGACCAACATATTAAAAAAAATAAACATCGTATGACCAGCATAGCACAAACATTGCTTTGCATAATTTTTATGACCAACTGTAAAGGAATAATTTGTGGCTTGTGTATTAAATCATCACTTGGCGGACTATTTTGAAGGCCTATGCATAAGAATAGGTGAAAAATAGTTGGGGTTTCATAGTAATAGGTCATTGGGCCATTTTAGACATGTTTAGGCCCAATTAGAAAGAGTTTAAGGGGAGTTTATTGGGCTTATATGGTCCAATACGGGAATTATTGGTAAATTAGGGTTTTGAGGATGGCTTGTTGACCAAGCTTGTCCATCCCTATATATAGTACCTCGTGTCTACTAGTTTAGGGTTGCTGATTTTGGTAGAGGGGCTAGAGGGTGTTCACGAAATTCTCATTAGAGAATTTCGAACCATTGAAGTGTAGTGCAACCATTGATTCATCAAGCGTGTTCTTCTAATTCGGTTTGTGTGTTTCATTGATTTCTATTGTCCTTCTTTAAGACTTTTCGATTATACTTGAATCACTCGATTGTTTGGATTCTGCACTCTCAATCGAGGTTAGATATTGCGTTAGGACCGTTTTCGGGACTTACATACCAAAGATCCAGATGGTCAACCGGTGAGCGAGCACATGTACCGGTCTATGATCGTGTCACTGATGTATTTGACAGCCAGCCGCCCAGACATCATGCTTGCAGTGTGCCAATACGCACGATATCAGGCTAATCCTAAACTCTCTCATTTATCTGCAGTTAAACGTATTTTTAAATATTTAAAGGGTAGGCCACGGCTGGGCCTCTGGTACCCTAAAGAGTCAGGATTTAATCTGTATGCCTTTACTGACAGTGATTATGGTGGCAATGAGCTTGACAGGAAATCTACATCTCCTGAAGCTCAGTTCTTAGGAGACAGGTTGGTGGCATGGCAAAGCAAGAAGCAGCACACGGTGTCCCAATCGACAGCCGAAGCAGAATACGTTGCTGCCTCTGCATGCTGCTCACAGGTGGTATGGTTGCAGCATCAACTGGGAGATTACGGTTTGAATTTCTTTGACACTCCCATGTACTGTGATAATAATGATGCGTTACAAATTGTTAAAAACCCTGTGCAGCATTCAAAAACCAAGCATATTGATATTAAAACGCACTTCATTCGGGACTGCTACGAACGCAGGCTCATTCACTTAGAACGGGTGCAGTCGGATGAATGTGGCGGACATGTTCACCAAACCCCTCCCCAGTGCTAATTTTGAAATGTGTATCAAGGGCCTCCGAATGATAACCTTTGATGAGTAGTCTGACAACTTCTATCTGTTCATTAATTATAAAAAAAATCAAAAAAAATTTATAAAAAACAAATAGTGTTTTTATTGTCAGTCTGTGTTATTAAAAAAATATAAAAGCAAGGGGAAGATATAAAATAAACATCTTGATGGTTCCCCTAAATTTTGTGTGCTTTTAAATATTTTTTACTGGTTTTGTATGACCAGGTTGGGAAGTGATATAAATTTCAAGGTGTTTGCTGACTGACACGTGTAAGGTGGATGTGAAAAGTTGTGATTCATGGTTGATGTGCTCGGTAGGCTCTGCTGTCAAGCAATCAAAAGGTATGGTTCATCACAACACTTGAAGATAACGTATGACGCTTGATAGGAAGCACACACTTAGGTTAGTACAATTTCTATTTGACTGTGTTCCAGGAATCCTGAGACACAAGCCCGGTTCTGAGTTCTGATGTCATGCTCAAAAATCTCATTCCCTCTGCTTTGCGTGAGCAATGACCTGGGAATGTTGTACGTGAGTCAGGACTCCTCTGTTCTGCGATAGTAGAGACCTGGAACCTCCCTGATCCACTTACATCTTAGATCACACTGTACAGTATTTCTTAACCCAAAAGATGCCAATGTGTACAGCCAAAAGAGACCCTTAAGTGTCCAAAACCCTCAGCATTTGTCACTGATGAGAGCATTAACAAAAATGTTTTAAAAATTCAGTTGACGTTGTATATTGTCCCCAAAAATCTCCGTGATCTATTCTTTATTTTCTCAACCAAGTCTAGAGCATGGCGTTAGGCTTAAGGAAAGGTGTCGTGGAAAATGTTGTAGGGAAACTAGGAATACTTGATAGAATGTACAAATTATACCTAGGACTTATGTGTGTGACCTGGATAGAGGTTCATAATTAATAAACCCTAAAATATAAATTATGGGATGAAACTGCCTGAGTAAGCGAAAGCGACACGAGTTTAAAGATGGACTAAAATACCGGCAATCACCTGAACTTATGTGATTGATATTCTTGAATCATCTCTAGCCATCGGATTCCGCACGTTGGCTAGTAGACTTTGATATCGCGTGAGGAGATATTTCGATCCTTACACCAACAGTCCAAAAAAATAAACATCATATGACCAACACAACACATACATGGCTATGCACAATTTCACATGCAACTAAACAAAATCGCAGAACATAGCAAAAAAAGAATTTCACATGCAAAATTCCATCAAACCAGAGTGTTTTTTTTGCAAATTTTCCTTCCACCAGTTCTCATTTTGATTTCAGGTTCTTCGTTCCGAACAGTTTTTTCCCTATAAGTTGAAAAATCAATGAACAAGCCAGTTCAATATAATGTTTGAGTGTTTGATACCGAGTTGCAAACTTACTATTGAATGTGATTATAGTCTTCTTCTTCGACTCAGTTCTGCTGTTCCTTTGATCTTCTGTTTTCATCATTGATTAAGACTTATAAAATTGAAACGTGATTTTAGGTTTTATTGTTATGATGGCGCCTTCAAGACGGTTTCCAAAATTACGAAGCCAGTGCATGGCGAAAATGCCTTTCGTGTGTTTAAATGAGGGACTAAAACTAATTAATTTGGTGATCCGCATCTCATTCGTTGGATGATTAACTGGACGATTAAGATCTGTTCGTAATGTTTGCATCATAAACCCTGTTCGCACGGGATCTCATCCCTATACATATATATATATATATATATATATATATATATATATATAGGGTTAGGTTCAAATGGGAACTTTTTGTTTTGAGAACTTTTGAGAACCAAATTTCAACCACTAATTTCAGGTGGGGCCACTATAATTCATGGAGGGATTTTCCATATATATAAACTTGTGGCTTAGAATAATTCTCAAAAGTTATCAAAACCAATTGGCTCTCAAATGATCTTCTCCCTATATATATATATATATATATATATATATATATGGTGAGGTTCATTGTAGACACTTTCGCATGTGAAATATCTCATTTTCACATGTGTTCACATGTGAAGTTTACTAAATAATAAGATAAAGGAAAAAAAAGGAAAAAGAAATTAATCACAACCATTAGATCTAAAGATCTAATGGTGAAAAATGTGTCTACCTGTCTACACTTATGGGGGTGTCTACAATGAACTTTTCACTATATATATATATATATAAACCCTATATATATATATATATATATATATATATATATATATACTAGGTTAGTAACCCGTGTATTACACTGGTGAATATAAATTTATAATATTAGATAAATACAAAGAAAAAACTAAAATTATTGAGTAAATTAATCAAATCTACATTAATTTTATCAAATTTTTAGAATAAAAATTTAGTTTTAACAAAATTGGTAATTAATCTTAATTGATTATTTACTAAATTGGTAATTCATTGTGTGCTTGACATGTGGAGGTGGTGATGTGGACCATTTATAAATGAGACACGTGGCACAAATTTTATTGCTTTATTAGGATTGAGATATATACATATATACTATGTAATAATCGCATAATCGATCTTAAGAAACTTCATTTTAACACTTCAATCTTTCATTAGTATATTTAGTAGACCTAAATAATTCATATTGGTCATGTATATAAGGAGGATTCAAAAGAAAACAGTAAAAGAATATAAGGAACCATGGGGAAGAGGATCAAACAAACTCCGATTAAAAATTATTATAGTGTGTTGGAACCGGCTCATAGAATCATTACTGAGTTTTTAAAAGTTAACGCAAAACCCTAAAACTAAGTACTAAAAGTTGATGTTAAACCCTATAACATAAACCCTATAGCTAAATCTTAAACGCTAAAAGGTGAATCTAAAAACCTTATCTTAAAGTCTAAAAACCCGAAAATTGAAACCCAATAATGATTCAACAAACCGGTTGGTGGACTTGTCGAGGATTATATGGTTTAATTTACAAAAGATAACAATTTTTCAACATTTATAACCTATTTATAAGCCGAGTAAAGTTTGGTTCACGTACTTGGGCCTTTTGGTAGGGGGGACATGGCTAAAGCCAAAGGGTTAAAGTATATTATAGACTAGTTCAGTGTGAGGCTTTCTAATTGAAAGGCAAAACTACTTTTAATAGGTGCTCGGTCTCTTTTATGTTCTTACGTGCTTCATACTATAGAGATATACTTTATGGCCATTTTTGTAGTTCCAAAGTGTGTTATCAAGATTTTGAAGGGTATTCGGGCTCTTTTTTGGGGTTTCAAGGATGATGAGAAGAAGATTCACTAGGTGTTGATAGTGGCTTCAAAAGAAAATAGAGGGATTAGAGTAGGTTCTTTTGAAGAGTTTAATAAGGCACTTATTGTTAAATGGATATGGCGGTTTGTTAGTGAATGAAAGTCCATTTGGGCTAAGGTAATCTCAGTGGTTCACGCTCATAGGGTGGGAGCGATATCGAATGTGGGTGTGGAGGGTGGTGGGGGGAGGTGTTTGGCATCATATGAGGTCTACTTTCTCTTATCTCAATTCAAGCGGGCTAATCTCTTGTTCGACGATTTCTAAGAAAATTGAAAATGGTGTTGACACGTTGTTCTGGTTAGATAAATGGTTGGATAATGTGACTATGGCTGAAAAGTTCTCGAGTTTTTCTGTGCTGAAAAGGGATTATATGTGCTTGGTATCACATTGGGTGGATGAAAATTCTTGGTTTGGGGCCATTCAATTAGATGGGGGTGCAGAAGTGTCTTAGTTTGATGAGCTTATGGAGATGATAAACAGGGTTCACATTGCTCAAGGCATCGATATTTGGGTGTGGTGCAATAATGGTTCTCGAGATTCTTGGTTAAAGAGGTTAGACTTGCGATTCAAGAGCGAATTCTTTGGTGTCGTAAATTTCTACAAGATGGTTCAAATTTATCCCAAGGAAATTAATATATGTGCTTGGAGAGTGATTTTGAATTCTACATGGAAAGGGGGTTGATGCTACAAGCATTTTATTAATCTCTTAATTTGTGATGTGGATTTGGAGTCACCAAATCATCTTTTTGCCGAGTGTTCGGTCGTGAGCTGTATTTAAAGTAGAGTTTGGGCGTGGTTGGGAAGTACACTTCCTTTCGATTGTCGTTCTCTTTCTCTTTTGGAGTGGTTCATTTAGATGGCATGGAAGAAATAGAAGAAAGACCTAGTCGGAGTGGTTATATTCGTCATATCCCGGGCGATTTGGAAACAGGGGCGGATTCAATATTTTTTCCTATGGGTTCACATTTTATCGGTGGTTGGAATTCTAATAACCAAATGTCAAAACTTTCGGTTTAGTCGGGTCGGGTTAGATGCTCCTATTTCACTGAACCGGACATAAAAATTTGCGGGTTGGTATGAATGTGCAACGGTTTAGGTTGGGTAAGATTGATCACATAATAAAAATACGAATATACGATATAATAATTAAAAAAACATTGTCAGTGTGGCACGGTGGCGGGGGTCGGCAGATGGAAATGGTTGTAGAGGGAGGCGCTAATCAATGTATTTTAGATTTACTCCTATTAATACTAATTATACTAAAAATACACTGACGTGAGTATATATTATATTGATATAATCGGTGAATATTTCGGTTAATAAAATATTTAAAAAAAAAACTTTATTATATATTTTTCCCCTTTTTGTGAACCACAACAGGAAGTGGGAAAATTTGAATTGGGCTTTGGCCCGTTTGAGGCTGATCGAGCAAGTAAAATAAAAAATGAAACTCACTATTGTTTCGTGACCAAATAGAAAAAACGAAAAGAACTAGAATCGAACATGTAACCTCCCGGTTAAAAGATGGAGACTCACCAACTGCACTATCTAACTTTTTGTTATAGTATTCACTCTTCATATATTTATGGGAGAGATTAACGTGAAAAGTTTGGTTTGTGTAAAAAAGATAGGAAAAATGGATACTAATAATCCTAATTATTGCCTATTGGCAAAAAATAATCCTACCTTCATTTTTGTACTAGAACAGTCTTATAAATGTATCATGTTTTTTCTAATAATATTTTTCGTTAAAAAACTAACTCCGTTAGTAAATGATGACGTGGAAGACTAATATGTAAAATTCTAAAGTGGAGGGACTGTTTTGTAGTTTATTTAAAATGTAATTAAAACAAAGGAAAAAAAGGAGGAAGAAGAAGGTCGGTCTTCAGCAACCTCGCCCTGCTGCCGTAGTTCACCAGCAACGGCCACTGCCTTTCACCAGCCAACCGTCATCACCTTCCATTAATCACCGCCACAGCCTCATCATCAGTTCCGACCTGCTCAACATTGACGGCGAGATTTGAGGAAGATTAGGGTTCCGGACAGCTTATTCGGACGGCGATGCATCTCCCTCCATACCTCCCTCTCTCTCTCGTCAGCACCTCTCTGTTTCCCCCTCCGCCACCATGTCCGCAGATCTGCAATTCCGCTGGCAAGAACCCCCCCCCCCCCCAATCCAATTATCGTCTCTTACACTCAACCTTTCGCCACCGAAAAACGAATCGTCATGCAGAATTGAAGCAGAACATAGCGATGAGGAGTGCGTGACGCCGACGTCACCGACGAGCAGGATTCCGGCCGTCCTCAGCTGTCCTCTAGTGCCGAAAAACAGAGGCGCGCAATGCCTTCCTGTAAGAGAAGACTCTGTGAGTTTCAGTTCTTCGAGGTCATTGCCGGAGACGAGATCAATGCGTTCTTCAGATCTAGCTATGAATTCATCAATCAAAGTTCGTCAAAATGAATGAGGTGCCCTCTGTTAATTTTTACTTTGATATATTACGTGATTCGTTCATATTTAAATTCATGATGATACGAATTCTTTTATACAAATATGTATTTAAATTTTTCTTACACGTTGTCTCTGTGTCTATGATTTGTCAATTCGATCCACATTAGTTTCGGTTGTTTTCTGTTATTGGTTCAAATTGAAATCCGAAACGGAATTCGGAATGTTTAGATTAGAATTTTGGTGGGGGTTGGGATATGGTGGTGTCGCCGGTGGGGGTTGGGATGTGGTGGTGGCGTCGGTGGGGGTTGGGAACCAAGGAACTTATTTGTTTCTCTCTTTTTTTTTTCTCTTTTTTAATTACATTTTAAATAAACTACAAAACAGTCCCTCCACTTTAAAATTTTACATATTAGTCCTCCAAGTCAGCATTTACTAACGGAGTTAGTTTTTTAACAGAAAAATTATTAAAAAAAAGTAAGGTACATTTATAAGAGTGTTCTGGTACAAAAATGAATGTAGGATTATTTTTTGCCAATAGGCAATAGTTAAGATTGTTAGTATCCATTTTTCCAAAAAGATAAGAAGGAATGTTCAGATCATTGTGTCATTGTGTCAAAATGTTCAGTTGATTGTGTCATATTGTATTAACATATTCAGATCATTGTGTCATATTGTTTAAAAAATTGAACGAGTAATTTTTTTATATATATAGCAACACTATATGACATTTTGACACGATGACACAATGATTTGAACATTTTGTGTCAAAAATCGAAAGAGTAATTAATTTTTTATTTTATATAGAACAACACTATACGCGTTTTAAAGATAAAAAAACGCTCGTTTTTATGGTGTAATTTTTAAAAAAATAATGTCGTATGTGAAAGTTATGAATGTTTTAAAAAAATAGGAAAATTTAACTAAAAGTCAACAAAGATAGCTAAAACCAATGTGTTCCTCCTTCCTTTTTTATTAGATCAAGATCCAATAGCTAGGAAGACTTCTTATCTTTTTTATCCAAACTAAACTTCTCATTTGAACATCTCTCTATTTATGGGTTCGCTTCATTTTTTCTTATATAATTCTAATAAAATTTCAAAACGCAATGCGTTCCCATAAACCGAGTCCCAACACACTAGATCTGCCCTTCTTTGAAAACAAAGATATGATACGATTTACTCAACCAAACGTCTGCAAAATACTTGTTTGTTTGACGATGTAATGTATTCTTCTTTCCGTTGGTATAGCTCGAGGAATTGGAGGTGTAAGCTAAGTTGGACATAATGGTTATAAAATCCTCTCATATACATATAATTTTCTTTGACTAGCTCCTTGCTAGTCTTTTTGTTTTATATATTTTATCATTAAAAAACTAATAATTAGTAGGCATTCAACAAGCTTCATCGAGCAATTTTCTAATAAACTCGAATCTAACCTTTGGAACTACAAAAATGCCTATAAAGGTTCCATTCTACTTTATATGCGGCAAAGTACAAATTAGTTTGCTCCACTCTTGATTCTCATACCCATAAGCATAATAAGATTTCTAATGTAATCATTCACAAAGTAGATTTGAAGTTTGTCCAAATATTATTCCATTTTATCTTGTTCTCTTAGATCACAAATCACATTCTGAAAAACTTTGAAGCACATATTAGTATAGATTTAGAGTTGGTTTACGCTTTGTTGTTCTAAAAAAAA
>JBCNJP010012199.1:0-14216 GCA_039602395.1 Deinandra increscens subsp. villosa
TTTCCCTTCTTAAAATGTCAACATCTTTTTAGGTGATCAACTTAGTTGTAAAAATTCAAATTTCACGTGAATTGTTACCCAGTTAACATTGTTGAAATATAACACTTATTATGAATGGATAATTACATTACATTACACGGGTAAGGTTTCTTGGAAAACTACTTTTATTTGGAAAACTGGAAAATCAAAGGAAAATTATATTAAATGAAGGCTATTTGGGTAATTAGACATTCTTTTTTTTTCCTTTTCTATTTCACATATATCCACATGATAACTTTATATAGAAAAAAAACATTTTTTGTTCATATTGTCCGCCCGACTATGAAGCCAGACATAGGAACCGGTATTCTTCACCATCGATTTTCATGGTACCCAGTCTACTATGAGATGTGAGTCCAAATTCTTTCAGCCCTAGGGTGATCTCCATTGGACCTCTACACAGAGAAGATGTGAATGTGTAAGCATTTGAAGAGCAGAAATCAAGTTATCTGATTAAGCTAGTGAGTCATATCGGCCACTCAAAAGAGGAAATATGGAAAACATGTATGCATAAGGCATACGCTTCGATGAGCAGAATCAAGGCATGTTATGTTTGGCCAAAGAACAAGAACTATAGTGATGCGAAAATTGTCGAGATGATGGTTACGGATGCTTGTTTCATACTCGAGCTTACTTACCATGTGAACCAAGTGATGCTTGGTAGGGAGGAAGTTTATCTAGACAATAGAATGCAATCCCTAAAGGTATTCAATGACTTGGTGTTGCTAGAAAATCAGACTCCTTTGTTTTTCCTTAATGAAATATATCAGTGCACTATATTCAAATTTGCGCCTGACGTCTCGCTTATTAAACTTATCCTTGCGGTTGGAAGTGTGACAGTCATTTTTAGCGAAACACCAGAAAAAAATATCAATAGTGATTCCATTAGTACATCTCATCATATTCTCAGCCTTCTACACCAAAGTTACAAGCCTTCGGGTAACATTGAAGAAGAAGTTGATTATGAGAACTCAAAAATTCATTCGGCTACAAATTTGAACATGGCAGGGGTGAGCTTCGAACCTTGTGGTGAAAATCCAAAATGGGTAAACAATATAGGAGGTTCCCCTACTTTTTTGGGTCTTAGGAATGCTATTCTTACAATGCCACTACTAAATGTTCATGATTTCATAGAGTTGTTTTTAAGGAATCTAATTGCATACGAGCAGTCATTCGCGTAACATTGAAAGGTATTTTACATCATATGTCATTGCCATGGATATGATAGTAAATACTCAAGAAGATGTTGCCAAGTTGGTAGACTCGAGAGTTCTCATTAATATAATGGGTTCAAATGAAGAAGTGGCTAATATGATCAACAACTTAGGAAAAAACATTATAATTTGTACATTTTATAAGGAAGAGTGGATAAAGGTGAATAAGTATTGCAATGGTTACTGGCCAAAACATATAGCGAGGATGAGGAGTACTTATTTTCAAAGTCCATGGAGTATCATTGCTCTACTTGCCGGAACCATCCTATTTGTTCTACAGGTGGTTCAAAGTTCAAACCATCTTTACCATTAAGTCTTCTAGAAACACCAGTAGATTTTTACTGTAAATTTCTCGTTCTGTTTTTTTAATACCACTATATGCTTAAGACGACGTTATCATCTACAAAATACATGTCCGCGCTGAACGGAAGGTTAAATTCTAAAAAGATTCAAGATCTGGTATCGGTTTCGTGATCTGTCGTGGACAACTTATCTGGTTTCAGTGATCATCATAGGTTCGTTGTTCATCTAGATTAGCCTTTCTTTCAAGGCACGACTAAATTCTGTCGACTCGACACAGCTGTTTTTCTTATGTTTTGAAATTGGATTGAGGGGTTTAAGAAATCAATAATTGTATTTAGGAGATTTAAAGAACTTATTTACTTTGTAGGGGATTTGCTCGTGGAGGAGGCGGAGTCGCTAAATTTGTTGTTTGAACGAGAGGACTCAAAGATAATATGTTGTATTTTATCTTTTTCTCTGTAAGTTGTTTCTTTTTAAATATAATTTGGTATTTGTTTAATAACTTGTAATATTTAATATTTTTTAAAAGTTTTTCTTTGTTTGTAGTCTTGTTTAATCATTTCCACATTCCTTTACGTTTCCGAATATATTTTAATGAAAGAATGTTTAATCTCTAATCTTAATCTTCCTACTCTAATAAATAATTACAATTGTTGACACTTGTCAACACTAGAATCATTCTCACACAAATTTTCCCTCCCAAATCTACTCCCTAATAAATTCTTTTTTGAAAATTATATCCCTTATAATCATTATATATTTTTATTTAATTATATTTATAGAATTATGACAATCATATATTAATTTACATCTAATTTTTATTTAAAATCCTTTTTTTAACTATTATTATTTTCATTTAATAAATATTTAAAAAACTTATAAAATACCAATAAACACTTGTTTACCGTGTTTTTCAAATATAATTGAGCAAATCATATTTAATATTATAATAAATGAATAACTAATATTGTTTTACAAATCCAATCAACATTGTGGATGATACTATGTATAGAGAAATCCGTAAACGATAAAAATTTTGTTCATAATATCCAATATTAAATAGTTTTTCTATCATATCAAATGATCTATGTTCATTTAAATTGTAAATTTTAAACATCATGACTAATACAATTGTACGTTTTCTAATATATACCAAGATAATTTTTTTTATTGATTTAACATTATAATATTCTGATTATAATTTAGACTTTATACTCAACAATTAGAATATGTTCATTATAATTTTGATAAAATTTTTACTCACCTAACTTTCTATCGAGAGTTAAAATCTCAAGTTTGTCAAATCATAAATTAGTGTTAGTCACTATTCAAGGTTGATTTGTTTTTCTAACAACCATTTTTAAACATGATCATGTTTATGTTGTATTTTCCAAATATACAAGTAGAGACATGCTCTAAATATTTTTTATGAAGAAGATAAAGTCACCAATACCATATTATGAATTATAACTTTATTAAATGTAATGTAATACGTTATTCGGGTAATAAAACGAGTATGCATGAATTATCAATTATACATATTTTCTAATGATTTAACCCGTATAACCCTTTACCAAAAAAAAAATGATTTAACCCGTATAACATACGGGTTCTATCCTAGTAAAATAATAAAATTGTTATCACATGATTTTTGTCTAAGGCCTCCACATCATCATGTCTAGTGCCTACATGTAAACACTATACAAAAACAATATATAAATTTTAAAATAAATTCAAGACTTAGTCTAAATTCAATGTATTATTTTAATTTTTCAAATATAAAATTAAACATTACATTTAATAAATTTTAAATTTCTAATTAAATCCAACATGGACCAGCCCATATGAATACCTTTTCCATGGCCCTTTTCAAAATGATTTGACCTGTTCCATGGCCCTTTTCAATCTCTAATAACGACTGAAGTAGTAAACCATGCCTCGATTGATGGCGTACGCGATATGTTATCAACCGAATAGAAGTCACAAAATAAGCAGGTCACGTGGGTTGAGTAACACGTAACTTTCATTGCTTGTCAAAATAGGTAAGATCGGATTAAAGTAATTAATTTTTAAAAATGGTTTGGGAAAAGAACCATGCCATTGAATGATGAGCAAGTGAGCAACATCTGATGGTTGGTTACTTTCAGGTTCTTTGGCCCGGATGCGGTTGGCAGCCTGTTTCGTTGACTGATTAATGTTAGCACTTAATGGTGTAGATGTTACCAAATAGCCCATTGGTCTTCAGTATTCTTGCGGATCAACCTAGTTCATCCAAACCATTAGTTTCTGACTTAACCTTGCGGAGCAAGTTGAACTTAACTATAATTAAGTATCTTGGACTTCTGTGTGAATGCATGGCAAAGCTCCAATATCTCACTATCAAAATAAGTTTTGTTTTAATTTCTATTTACAAATTAAATATCCAACCGCGTTATTGTGACTAATTTTCCACATAATTATTGGACCAAATCTCCCTGTCCTGTTCATGTGATGATAATAAACTGTTAACCTCTGATCCTCTTCCCTATACGAACAATAGAAACCAAATACAATTATACAAATAAATGGACTTTTGCGCTGAACAATAATCAAAGAATACAATTATTCTTTGATTATGATATATATAATAATTAAATAGTAATTATATTAAATACAATGAAATTAAATATATTTATATTTTACCAGTTACAATTTTGTAATCAAAATACGTTTGCACAAATAGGCAATTTACTACCTACCTACAAGACACCCTTTTCCATATATTTTTTACGTGATTTGAATTCTGGTAAGTGGTAAATCTGACTTTAGTTTTAATTTATACAAAATTGATTGGAATTGTTAGCACTTAATATCATATAGTACAGTTGCTATTTCTAATTCCATTTGGTTTAAAAAAAAATCAAGGACTGTATATATAGCCTATTTTCTGCTTTCGAGTTTGTTATTTTTTGCTATTTTGATGATTTTGGAATATATATGCTAATTGATTGCTAGAGTAAACATCATATAAATATTATTAATTGAAGATATTAAACTTATAGTTGGGTAAATTTTAGAAGTTAGCTAATTGTTATATGCTCGCCTACTCTCTTGCCCTTGAGTCTCAATCCAACTCATAATTGCAGAGGAAATAAAATTCAATTTACGATGGAGAACAGCGATTTGGAGCTTGGATCCGGAGATGCAGATATGATCCAACTTCTTTTTGATCGTCATGTGGAAAATGAAGCCAGCCATACGGAACCAATCTTCACCATCGATTTTCATGGTACCTAGTCGTACTACGAGATGTGAGTCCAAATTCTTTCAACCCTCAGGGTGGTATCCATTGGACCTCTGCACAGAGAAGATGTGAATGTGCAGGCGTTTGAAGAGCAGAAATCAAGTTATCTGATTAAGCTAATGAGTCGTATGATCAACTACTCACAAGGAGGAAATATGGAAAACATGTATGCAGAAGGCATACACTTCGATGAACAGAATCAAGGCATGTTATGTTTGGCCGAAGAACAAGAACTATAGTGATGCTGAAATTGCCGAGATGATGGTTATAGATGCTTGTTTCATACTTGAGTTCACTTACCGCCTTCACGTATATGGTAGGATGAAAGTTTATCTAGAAGATAAATTGCAATACCGAAGTGTAATGAATGACTTGGTGTTGCTAGAAAACCAGATTCCTTTATTTTTCCTTGATGAAATATGTCACTGCACTATATTAAATGTTACGCCTCACGTCTCGCTTATTCAGCTTATCCATGAAGTTCTAGATGGCAAAATCAGGTATTCCATTTTTAGAACAGACACTAAAAATCAATATCGGTGATGATTCCATTAGTACTGCTCATCATATTCTTAGCCTTCTACACCAATGTTACATGCCTCCAGATAATTCTATTGAAGAAGTTACCATGGACTCAACAATTCATTCGGCTACAGACTTGGACATGGCAGGGGTGAACTTAAAACCTAGCAGTGAGAAGACAACATGGGTGATGGGGATTGAAATGAAACAATATAGGTTCCCCATATAGCTCTACTCTTGCAATGCCAGTACTACAAGTTCATGATTCCACAGAGTTTCTTTTAAGGAATCTAATTGCATACGAGCATTTCGTTTAAGACTAAAATGTATTTTACATCATATATCGTAGCCATGGATATGATGGTAAATACTCAAGAAGATGTTGCCAAGTTGGTTGACTCAAGAGTCCTTATTAATTTGATGGGTTCAAATGAGGAAGTCGCTAATATGATCAACAACTTAGCAAAAAATGTTGCAGATCGATACATTTTATGAAGAAGAGTGGAAAAAAGTTAACAAGTACTGCAATTCTTACTGGCCAAAACATATAGCGAAGATGAGAAGAACTTACTTTCGTAGTCCATGGAGTATCATTGCTCTACTTGCCGGGATCATCATATTTGTTCTACAGGTGGTCCAAACCATCTTTACCATTATGTTTTCTGGAAACAAGTAGATTTTTACTGTAAGTTTCTGATTATCTTTTATGCTAAAGTAGATATACTTAAACACTTTTCATCTACAACTGTGGTTAAGATACCATGTTATGAATTAGAATCGGAGTTTTTCATTTGAAACCATGTTTTATTGATTACTTATTAGAGATGAACTAGAACTGGAAATAATTCCCCTAATGGAAGTTTAAATTCTAAAGAAACTCAAGATTTGGCTTTGTGGGATGATCGGTTTCGTCATCTGTCGTGGATGATTTATTTGGTATCGATGTTTTTCACAGGTTCCATGTCTATCCGGATTAGCTTTTCTTCCAAGGTAATAAAAGATGATCTAAATTCTTTATCGACTCTCATATTATTTATTTTTTGGATTTTTTTAGGGGTTTAAGAAATCAATAACTGTTTTTAGTTGGTTTTCAAAACTTATTTGATTTGTAGGGAATTTGCTTGAATGAGCAGAATCAGAAATAAAATGGTGAATTTTATCTTTTTCTCTATAAGTTGTTTTTTTTATGTATAATAATATGTTTCGATCCGCGCGTTGCGACGGATGTTGTTCAATTATTTGTTTTGAAATCCCGGATATGTTGTCGCCGATGGTGAAGCGAGTAACCAAATTTATCAAATATCATCGTTATAATTAAGCCCCGCAATTTCATCAAGGTGGCATGTTTGATTTAAAATAACAACTCAGACAACCTAGCCTTTAAACTTATAAAATGAAACCGGTTAAAAGAGGTGCTGCAAGTACAACACCAATCAAATTTCCAAGTTACAAATTACTTACAAATCGTCAAATGGAAGTCTAGTAGGTGAGTATCTAGGCTTTTTAGGGTGGGCGGTATACATGCCGCCACCCTCGGCATAATCTCGGCACCAACGATGCCGAGTTCGGCGTGTATACCGCACCCTCCCTTCTCTTCGGCATCGGCATATTGGTCCGGATTTGCGGCATTTTTTCGCCGAGACACGCCGAAGAAATCGACCCGTTCAACGGTCATTTTTTTGACCGTTTGAGCGCCCCCCCCCCCCCCCTTTTTTTTTTAATCAATTCTCCCACTATATAAATCCCTCCAAAACCAACAATTTTTATACACTTTTTCTCCTAAACCAAAAACACCTCTAGTTTCTTTCTCAAAAAACATGAATCGCCCTCGCCCACGCTATAAAATCCCACCCGAGCTTATGACTTCTTCTAGTAGTTCGAGCGATTCAGACAATGACGCGATGACTTTCATGAATCTGTGTTATCGTGCTGTTTTAGACGAAGAATCTCGAGAGAAGAGCACAAGGACGAGTATTTATCGAGATCGTAGAGCAAGCCATGATCGTTTGATTGAGCTATATTTCGCCGACGAGCCACGTTTCCACGAAGGTATTTTTAATGATAGATTTCGAATGTCTAAGAGATTGTTTCATCGTATCTTGCATGATATTGAGAGTAACTTCGAGTGGTTTACGTCTCGTTTCGACGGGAGGGGGCGTCCAAGTTTCACTGCTTTACAGAAATGTACGGTAGCTATTCGTCAATTGGCAACCGGTAACGTGCCTGACGAATACGATGAGTTTTTAGAAATGTCCGAAAGAACATCACGTGAATGCTTACACTACTTTTGTGATGCTATAATTAGACTTTATAGAGATGAATTTTTACGTTCACCGACTAGCCATGATCTTGCTCGTTTATATGAGGCCCATTTAGAAAGACATGGCCTCCCTGGCAAGATCGGTAGCATCGATTGTATGCATTGGGAATGGAGAAGCTGTCCAACAAAATATAGAGGACAGTATCATCGTGGTGATCATCCGAAACCAACGGTAATACTCGAGGCAGTTGCGTCTCAAGAAATGTGGTTTTGGCATGCTTTCTTTGGTGTCGCAGGTTCAAACAATGACATAAATGTGCAAAATCAGTCAACATTGTTCACAGACGAGTTGAAAGGTATTGCTCCGAAAGCTCCTCTTGTTGTTAACGGTCGGGAATACAAACGGGGCTACTACCTTGCCGATGGTATATATCCCACTTGGTCTACTTTTGTAAAAGCGTATACACATCCATACGCAATCAAGGAGAAGAATATGAAGAAGGTGCAAGAGGGTGCAAGAAAAGACGTCGAAAGAGCGTTTCGGAGGTTGAAATCTAAGTGGGCGATAGTAGATCGAAAAGCACGACCAACAGACACAGCTTTGATGGAGAATATATGTACGCGTGCATGATACTTCACAACATGACATTGAAAGACGAGGGCCAACAACTTGACACACTTTCAGCTACGATTCGACATCACTGAGCATATCGCCAACAACTTGGAAGTCGTGCTAACTGAAGAAGAGCTGAATGCAAATTCTCCACCACCCTAGATTTGTATTTTTTTTTTAAAAAAAAATTGAAGAATAAATGTTGGTTTTTTTTTTAGGAATTCGGTAAATTTTTTATTTTATTTTTAGGACTTTGTAAATTTTTTTTAATCTAATGAATTGTTTTATGTTTTTATTTTATATTAAATGTGTTAGTTTAATTTTATTTGTTTTAGATTAAAAAGAAAATGAAAAAAAATATTTAATCCATGCCTAAACCATGCCTAAATGAGCATACCCCCTACAAAATCATCATTCTACATCAATTCTACATCAATTTTCTCTCTCCTGTTGGCATCATCCTATTGGTCCAATTTGATGCCTAACTCAATGCCTTAGGCAAGCATACCTCCCACCCTTATGAGTTAGAAATCACTTGCAAATGATAAGATGAAAGTCCAACATATTACTATATATATTTGCTTTCCTCATAAATACATTAGGAAAATGAAAAATCCTGATTCAAAAACATGAAAGAAATCAGTACACAAAATTAACATCCCAATCAACCAAAGTTATACAAACCATTTATATTATCAGATAATGTTATACAAACATCCTGGTTTTGGTCGACGCAGACTCGATGCAAACGAAAATCATACAGGCCTTGGTAGGAATTTCAGAACATAAAACTATCTTCTTCCTCTTCCTTTTTTTTTTGTTTTTGTTTTTGTTTTTCCAGAGGTATCTTACCTTAGAAGACAAATCTCCTCTAAAACCTACAATAATAAAGAACAGACTGCTCAATGGGACACATGAAAATTTAACCAGTTACAAGGGGAATAGACACATGCAACATCTAAAACCCAAAGAACAGCTAAATTAACCATGAAACACAAAAAAACCAAACAACATTAACATTAAACTGTTCACAAACACAATCAACACCATATAAGGAACAGAAAATAAGGGGAAAACAGAAAAACTAATGCAAATGTCAAATGGAATCAAAGAACAAATTCAATTAGCAAGATTAAGAACATCGGCCGGAGAAAACTGAAATAAAACCTACAAATATGAAACCATCACTCACCAATGCGTAGAAGTCGAAGAATGACAAAAAGGATGCGATGCAAAACAATCGGAAAAGATATACAGAAGACCTGATAGCGGATTTCAAATTAGTAGAACACGTCTTCGCAAATAAAGAATGACAAGGAATTAACAAAAGGTTACTAATCGCAATTTTAAGAGCCAATTCAACATACAACCAGAAATTTTGTAAAAGAAACCTCAAAGTTTAGCCATTGTTTCAAAACTGACCATGAGGTTTTCCGTATTTACGGATCAGCCCCTCAAGTTTGGCAGTTTGTCAAAACAGACCCTTAAAATTTGTGAGCTTGTTAGTTTTTGGACGTAGATCTTGCAAACAGTTTTCTGGTAGTGGTTATTTCGGGGTGAACAGTTTTCAGGATACAAAAAGTTTAGAAATGGCAGACAACAAGACTAGAATAGATAAATCTTTTGGACAAGATTTCGAGTTCTTGAGAATGCGGATTGAGGATATTTTATACCATAAAAAGTTACATCTTCCGATGTTGGGTAAAACCTCTAAACCTGAGAAGATGACAGGCTCTGAATGGGAATTGTTAAATAGACAGGCTTTGGGTGTTGTCATACTTTCATTAGCGAAGAATGTAGCGTACAATGTTGTCAAGGAAAAGACCACTCATGGAGTTTTAAAAGCCTTGTCCGACATGTATGAAAAGCCATTAGTCGCTAACAAGGTATTCCTCATCAGATAATTAGTGAACACCAAGATGAAAGAGGGTACTTCATTTACTGCACACATCAATAAGTTCAACTCTATTATCTCACGTTTGACTATCGTTAATATCAAGTTTGATGATGTAGTGTAGGCCCTACTCCTAATATCCTCTTTACCAGAAAGTTGGGCAGGTACAGTTACTGTTATCAGTAGTATTTCTGGAACAACCAAACTAACCTTTAATAGGATTAGAGACATGATTGTTGGTGAAGATATAACACGAAAGAGTTCTGGAGAATCTTCTAGCTCTCTGTTGAATATAGAAGGAGAGGTAGAAGGTAAGACAAAGGAGGTAAACAAAGGGGCATATCAAAGTGAAGAAAAAGATGTCAGTCTAAGACCAGAAAAGATATAACTTGCTGGAATTGCAAGGAATCCAGGCATTTCAGAAACCAATGTACTAAGCCACCGGCAACTAAAGAGAAAGAGGTGAACAATGTCAAATTAATGGAGAAGAATCCGATGATGCTCTTATCTATTGCGTTGAAAACTTAGTCGAGTCATTGATTATGGACTCAGGAGCTTCATTTCACCTAGTTTCTAGTACAGAGTTGGTTAAGTATCTACGAACACTCGTATTTTCAAAGCAACTTCGGTAAAGTTCGTTTAGCTGATAACAAGGCACTTAACATCGCATGTATTGGTGATGTTGATCTAAGAACCTCATTAGGTACTACGTGGACTCTAAATTTCATTTAGCTGATAACAATATTATAGGTTCCCGTATAACCCTACTCTTGCAATGCTAGTACTAATAGTTAATGATTCCACAGAGTTCATTTTAAGGAATCTAATTGCAAATTAGCAATCATTTAAAAGACTAGATTGTATTTTACATCATATGTCGTTGCCATGGATATGTTGGTAAAAACTCCGAAAGATGTTGCCACGTTGGTAGATTCGAGAGTCCTCATTAATACGATGAGTTCAAATGAAGAAGCAGCTAAAATGATCTAACACCTTAGGAAAAAACGTTGTAGTTAATTATACATTTTATGAACAAGAGTGGGAAAAGGTTAATAAGTACTACAATGGTTACTGGCCAAAAAATATAGCAAGGCTAAGGAGTACATAATTTCGTAGTCCATAGAGTATCATTGCTTTAATTGCCAGAATCATTCTATTTGTTCTGCAGGTGGTTCAGACAATCTTTACCATTACATGATCTTCTGGAAACAACAAGTAGATTTTTACTGTAAGTTTCTCATTCTCTTTTATTCTAGACTAGATATACTTAAAACCCTTATCATCTACGAGTGTGGTTAAGATATACCTTGTTATGAATTAGAATTAGAGTTTTTCATTCGAAACCATATGTTTTATTGATTACTTGTTAGAGATGAACTAGAACTAAAATTAACTCCCACAACGAAAGTTTAAATTCTAAAGAGACTCAAGATCTGGTATCAGTTTCGTCATCTATCATGGACGACTTATCTGGTTTTGATGTTCTTCACAATCTTCATGTTCATGTAGATTAGCCTTTCTTTCAGGACTACAAAAAAATATATCAATAATTGTTTTTAGTTGGTTTAAAAAAACTTATTTGCTTTGCAGGGGGTTTGCTCGTGGAGGAAGCGGAGTCGCTATGTGTGTTTGCTTGAACGAAAATAAAGTGTTTATTTTATCTTTTTCTTGTTGTTTTTATTTTATATACAAATTTGGTCTTTGTTTAATAACTAGTAATATTTTTAAGCATACAGTCTTGTGTAATTTTATTTTTGTTGAGAAGTCGATGAAGTGTTGAGCGGGTTATTGTGAATAGAGGTAACTAGTGTTATACCCGTCCCAGTACGGGTAACGCAACTCAACGACCGACTTTTAGTAAATAGAAAAAAATTATCACTTTTTGATGCTAGTTGTTTAGAATTCTAAATGAAGAGGGGTTGACTTTTACCCGAACCATGCATGGTGACTCCAACTCACACTATAGGACTCGTTTCCACCATTGTTGGTCTTCGTTGGATGGTTCGAGTTTGGTTCACGTTCACAAATGTGATGGTAGGCAGGTTCAGGCCAGCATTATAAACCTCATTAACCTCTGTTGGTACACAGTTTGTGCCCATGTAATTTAGGACCACAAGTTCTGAACCGTTTATGCCACAAAGAAACGATATATAGTCTTTATAGACTGCAAATACACATTATCAATAAGGTTTAGATTTAATCCTTGTAAAACTTTTTACTAAAAGAGAAGATGATGAAACTAAGTATGTTACATTTTGGTGTAGTTAACCCAAACAAATATGACAATATTTACATGTTCCCTCATTTATGTACACATACATAATCAAATAAATAAACTTTTTATTTAAAGGGATAGAGTAAGAGGTACTATTTCATCAAAATAAAAATTATAATACGGTTAAACTAAAGAAATGTTTAGACAAAGCTTCAACTGAAGTAACATATATTATCACTAAAGATTGTTGTTGCTACTACTGATTACAAATGCTATTTATAACAACTAATCATTAAACTGGTCAATTGCAATTATAGTTTAATATTGATATTGTTGGTTGTTACAATTTAAGTATAACGCATATGACTTTATCAAGTTGTTGATAATCTAAGATGTCATCGAATTCGCTTATCAAACCGCTTAGAGTATGCTCCAAGTCACCATCAAGATAACTTCAACGACAACTAAAACTTGTATATCTTTAGACTAGTTCTATTGTATGACATTCTCTAATGATCAATATATTATTGTACATTGATATTAGCTATATTGATCTTCATGCTAAACTTCTACTATTTTGATATTTTGTATCAAATCAATCTACAATTCAAGAAATGTATTGGAAGCAAAGGTCATTGAGGTATTGAACCCCAACAAATTTCAGTTGGTTTTAAAATAGAATCTTGTAACAATTTTAGACAATGATTAAGACCTTGACTATCTTTCAACACTTTTGATAGCACCTTAACCTTGAGAAGTCGTCTAGAATGGTACTACAATGGTCACTTTAAAATACACAATAAAATGAATAAAGCTACTCTACAAACCAATAGAACCCCTGCTCCAATGAAAGAAACAGAAACTGCTACTTTAGAAACCAATTACCCACTTGAACATCCACCCCTTCTATACAAACTTATTGTGAGGAGAACATCAATCACCCTAATCAAATCTACCCACAAGAAGAAAAAAAAAACCATTACTGGGTTAATTATATCGAACCAATGGTCTAAGTGAATGCGGAATGGGTCTTAGCAAGAGGCTTCGAGCACAATCACAATCCAATGTACACCAATCACTACAAATAACTACATTATCTCAAGAATCTTCCAACACAAGTAACCTGTGATTGCATTTGATACACTAAAAGAATATTAATTAACAACTCGGTGATCTTAACAGGGATACACCACCTTCCAATTTGAAGACAATCATTTTGAACACAAAACATCAACAACACAAAAATTCCTAAAGTACTACAAATAATCTGAAAACATGGTATGGTATGAAAGTGAAAAATAGTTTCATAAGAAATCCACAACACACGCATAGTCGTTTTTATGAAACATCAATACACTTCTGGTTCATGTTGCAACCATAAATATGAAGTCTCACCATGCACACAACAACGTGATTCATATCAACATAAGTTGTAATAAAGTATAAATGACATGAAAAAAATTAAGAATTTATTGTGTGATATTATATCATGATACTATCATGATAATCTAATTGTTTACAACAAATCGATGAAATGTTTAAAGTTTGATAGATAATAAAATAATATGTCGGGATTTGCATACCGCACATCTCAAATTTCAGTACACGATCCTGGTTTCTTAGTGGGGTTAGGTTTAAAACCATCATAATAGTATCCACTATAAACATCTATCTTATAAAAGGAGACATTTATATACCAAACCAATATAAATGAGTTCATATTCCATTTGCAAGGTTCAATAACTAAAAGCATGTATACAAAGACACCAAATTGTCAAGTTAGGTTGTTGGACTAATAGAGGTGGATAATGGGGGTTGGTTGGGGTCAAACGGGCCAACTCATGAACCTACGAGGTCAGCCAAATACAAACCC
>JBCNJP010012200.1:0-14215 GCA_039602395.1 Deinandra increscens subsp. villosa
GGCCAGTGGCGAACCCAGGATTTTTTTGGATGGGGTTCGGAAATTTTCGACGTTCAATCGTCCGCCCCTATATATAATTTTTTTTTAGACTGGTTTGGGTCTGGGTCGGGTCATGTTACATGATAAAAAAAACCGGCTTAAATGATAAAGCCGGGATCCCTTAAAAGACTATTAACATCAACATATTCAGCAAGTGCTTATAATAGACTTTTATTGCTATTCAAATAATTTGGCATACCATAATGCTTGGCATATGTTCTTTTTGGAGTTTGTACAAGACGGTTTGATTTCAAGTCTAAGAGAACCAAAATAGAAATGTTCAGGTGGCCATAAAAAAAATGTTCAAGCGTTGTATTTTAAAAAGTGAACAGTTTCGACTAATTGTTTATTAAGGATGATTCATTATGATCGGTTGGTGTAACTAGTTTGAAAATAAAGAGAGTAACTAAATTTAATTTCACACTAATTTTGAAATAAAAAAAGTTGACGCTTTATAGGTTTTTTTACATAATTACTTTTAAAAATCTAGCTTTTCGAAAATGTTTCTACTCTGAAAAAGTGATAAAATTTATAAAAAATAAAACTATTAAATCTTATAAACTATTATGTGATGGTTAAATAAAAAGATTTAATAAGATAATTAAACAATAAAAAAATCTAAAACGTTTGCATACTTTTTTATCAAACTAAATAAGTTAAAGAAGAAAAAAACTTAAGAGGGTAATTGAGTAGTCATTTTCAAAGAACAGTGGTCAACAGTTACTTTCTACATATATAATATATTATTTTATTTATTTACCCTTAAAACCTTCAAATAAAAAGAAAATGTCATCTTCTTCTCCACCCAACTACCCCCAGAACCAGTTCATAGCCGGCCACCGAAAAAGTGATGAAGATGTTATTTTCACTATATCTTTCAGTTTAGCTACACTACAAGATATATGTTGATGACTTAAATTATTTCTTTTAAGTTGAGGGTCGGTGTAGAAATTTCATGGGGTTCGGTATCCAAATTTCTTGGGGTTCGGTTCAGAAAAAGTCAAAAAAACACCACATCGTATAAAAATTCATGGGTGTCGGGCGAACCCCTAGGACATAGCCTAGGTTCGCCCCTGTTGGTGGCAAACAAAAATACGTTTGGAGTCGGGAAGCTGCAGATAAGCTGATGAATACGGAAGATCTGTGGCATTATAGCACCGTTAATCCGAGATTCACCTTTACCGACATTTTCTGGAGTAGGTTACTTGGGCAATTAATGGACGGTTGGCTTACCAATGAGGTATATTATTTAATTACAAAATATGTAGAATATTTTATTTCCTAAATACTAAATAAGGGTCACAATAAAATTTGTATTTTATTTTTATTTTAAAGCATATCCTGACCTGGACACGGGTTTTGCTGGAGAGGAAACCTGATGACGAAAGGTGGACAATATTGGCCCCCGGCCTTCTTGATAATGTAATCAGTAATGGTTCATGGAATCATAAAAGCGCCAAGCCACCTTATCCTAACATCAACGATGCGGATCTAGTAAGAGTAGCTAACCATTTTTTAATATATTTTTAATTAAATTGTTACTAAAACTAACTGTTATGTTGTTGTAATTTTATTTGCCGGTCAACATCCCGGGCCAACATTGGTTTCTCGTGTGCATCGATATAATTAACTGGAGCATGTTTATTTATGACAGGTATTTACTAATATTTTTTTAATCATATCGACACATTGTTAACTACTATTTTGTTGGTTTTTTTTATAGTCTACCGGGTGTTTATCTAGACGAGTCAAACATGCGCCTGACAAAGTTGGATAACTATTTCCCCCAATGGTTGATCAAGAATAAATACCGTTTGCTTACGACATACAGAGATCCACCGTTTCTTTCATAAAGAGAAAATGAAACTACATTTATTCTCAAAATAAAAACCGAAACATAATCAAAACGATGACCACTCCAATTACATAATTCTTGATTGATACGTTTGATTTTTTCAACTTAAGTTTCAAACTTTTAACTTCTTCCTCCAGCATCATCTTCTCTACTTCTATATTTGAAAACTTCAACAACTTAAGTTTCAAACTTTTGACTTCTTCCTCCAGCATCATCTTCTCCGCTTCTAGATTTGAAACCTTCAATTCTAGTACTTGATTTTTCATAGCTAATAATTTTGATTTCGCCTCAAGGTCTTCAACAACGGGAGACGATGCAACATCATCTTTCCACATGAAAAAATTACAATCGGATTTACCCTGAATTTTAAAAAAATTAAGAATAGATTGAAGTTTATTTATATATACATATTAAGAATAGATTGAAGTCTATTAATTTTAATACTTACAGGCCATAGGGAACACCCAAAAAATTCATGACCTGGACGTGTAGTACCATCCCCGGCAACTCTTGAGACTGCAGGAATGTCATGAAAACAACATACATTCCCCTTTGAATCAAGAATTAAAGTCTTGTGTTTTTTGTTAATACTAGTTTTGGATGAGGAAGAACGACTCATGCTTGAACGACTCATTTACATAAAAAATATAGAGAGTTTGAGTTATGTGGTAATGTGTGAAGTTTATATGGTATTTATAGGTGTAAAAATGAGAAAATTATATATTATATATTATTGTTTATAAAAATAAAAATAAAAATCATTTTAATTGTTTAAAATTTAAAAGAAAATTCTTGCTTAAACGGTCGGACGACCGTGGTTTCTCCGACCGCGACCGTGTTCCCCCACGGTCGGACGACCATCTAAAATTTGTTTTTTCGAATTAAAAAAAAAAATTTTAACGGTCGTGGCGCCCACGACAGTGTGTCAGACGGTTGAGCCGACCGTCGCAGATAAAATGTTTTGACGGTCGTGCCGACCAGTCGCACCGTCGGGCGATCGTCAAAACATTATACGTGTCAAATATTGATTTGGTGGAAACTCACGGTCGTCCGACCATGGTTGAGCGGCTAGGACGACCGTGCAGCCGGCTATTCTCGTCCAACCACGATCAACCTGGCTAGTTTCGTCTTTTCCCTAGTTCTTTTTATTATTTTTTTAAAAAAATTTTAAATGCAATGTTTTGTATAATTCTGAAAATTTGGGTATAAATTTTACTGAAAACAGAGATTCTTTCGGCAAAATTAGACTCCTAAGAAGCTTTGGATAGTTTTTGAAATCGACTTGTTGTGGGTGATCAAATTAAATCATCAAAGACGAATAAAAATGATTATATGAAAATTTTGTTTGATTATTATATTTGTCTTGCATCAAATTTTTTCGTTTATTATATAACTAGAGTTAGCAATCCGTGCGTTGCCACAATGACAACACGGTAAAAAAAAAAACAGTTGCTATAACGCCATGCATAAAAGGGAAACACGCCGTAACGACCCAAACATTTAAAGTATCTCGGAATTAACCTAAAAACTATGTTATGCGATTGTTTCTATTATACCACCAACTCCTTTACTAAATTCGTTGAGATTGAAAATAGAGAAATAAAGTAAATCAATGTTACACAACGACTGTACTTACTACATCATCAAACTCACTGGCGCAGCTTCATTAGGGCCGGGGGGGGGGGGGGGGCGACCGCCCCCTCGGTTTTTCCGTCCGTAACTACCTATTTTCTCGATTTTATGTTAAAAAAATTGTATTTGTGGAGTATCGCCCCCTCGGATGTATTGATTATCACCCCATCGGTCGATCTTTTAATCCCCGCCCCCTCGGAGATCTCTCTCAAGCTCCGCCACTGATCAAACTAAATGAAAACGCCCAAACCTATCAGAGCACCAAATAATATGTTGTGCGTGTACATAAGAAACAATATATAAGAAACCATCAATAAGAATATGTGCGATGAAAGGGAGTTGGTGTTGCTTTCAATATGTGCAATATATTTTTAACAAAAAAAAGTTAATAGTGTTAGCTCTACAAAGTACAAACCGTAATGTCTGATTTGTTAAAGAAATCTTTTTTTTTAATACTAAAATGTCCAAATTAGTAATTTACTCTTAATATACTTATGGAGGGACTATTGTTGCCATTTGAGTATAACTAGATGGGGATATGGTAAACGCAGTTCTTCTTGCACACCTCAAGATTTCAATTCAACACCCTAAACCGTCTCGGATTGGTCAAACCGGCCCGGTTCAAATGAGGACAAAAAGTAAACCGCCCGGTTTGTAGGAACCGACCCGGTTTTCGGTGGATACCTAGGCACCCAGAGACGAGGAAGGGCGTAGTAAGCGACGAAATGCTTCGGGGAGTTGAAAATAAGCATAGATCCGGAGATTCCCGAATAGGTTAACCTTTCAAACTGCTGTTGAATCCATGGGCAGGCAAGACACAACCTGGCGAGAATTTATTTACCCACATTTTAATATATAAATATACAACCCAAAACTATAAAATACACAAATCTTATATTTTTTATAAAAACACCAAATTTAATATATTAAAATCGAATGCCTGAAATTTTACATTTATATCTTTTTTGTATATTTTTTATAAAAAACCATAAATATACAACCTAAAACTATAAAATACGCAAATCTTATATTTTTATAAAAACCCCAAATTTAATATATAAAAATCGAATGCCCCAAATTTTACATTTATATATTTTTTGTATATTTTTTTTATGAAAAACCATAAATATACAACCTAAAACTAATATGTAAGATATGTTAGAATTATTATAATTAAAAAAAACCACCTAAACCGCCCCGGTTCACTCAAACCGTCCCGGTTTTGAACCAATCAAACCTCGTATTCCGGACTATGATATGAAAAGACAGTTTTGTATTTTTCAAACCGGGTCGGTTCGCCCAATCTGTCCCGGTTTGAGGTGTGAATTTCGGAGATGGGGTGTCTGTATAGCAGGTCCCATGGTAAATTGATAGGATCAATTGCCTAGTCTATAACATGTTACGTACGGAAGTTTTGACAAAACAAATTGTAAACTCAATTGGAATCAATTATAGTTGAATGATTAGGGTGTGTTTACAATGGTCACCTCACACCCCACACTCTCCATACTTTTTTTTTGCCAACTCAGCGTCACATCATCTCCCCACTCTCCCCATACTTTTTCACTCTAATACATTCCCCACACTTTTTCAACCCCACACTTTTATTTTTATTCTTTTTATTCAACCAAATAAAATTAAAAACATAACTTCATTAAATAAAAATAAAAATACATTTCATTAAATAATAATAAAATACATTTCATAAAATAAAAATAAAAATATATTTCATAATATAAAATCAAGATCACCACCATACTTCGTCCCAATAGTCGTCGTCTTCGGTATAATCTTCCGGTTCGCTTGGAATGTGGTCTCGAACTCTATCTATGTGTTCGATCAAATCCGATTTGAGACTCTCGTGTGTATCACGGTTATGAATTTCCAAGACGTTTGCGTTGATGATTTCTTGTGGAGTTTCTCCTACGTTTGCTTCAACATCTTCCGGCTCGTAATCACATATTGCAAAACCCTCGTCTTCCCTAGTCATATTTTGCAAGATCATGCAAGCGAATATGATATGCTCTATCTTCTTAAGATTCCAAGTCCGTGCTGGATTTTCAATACATTTCTATTTTTTCTGCAGTAACCCAAACGCTCGTTCCACGTCTTTTCTTGCCCCCTCCAGCGCTTTAGTGTACTTCTTTCTTTTTTCCGCTGTAGGGGCTGTTAGGGTTTTTACGAACACGGACCACTCCGGATAAATGCCATCAACAAGATAATAACCGTGTTTGTATTCCGAGCCGTTCACCTCAAACGACGATTCTGGTGCCTTGTTGTTAATCAAATCATTTAGCAAATGAGATTGTTGTAGAACATTGATGTCGTTGTTGGTGCCCGCCACTCCAAAGAATCCATGCCAAAACCATAAATCTTGCGAGGCTACCGCCTCTAGCACAATTGTGGGGTGTGCATGATCCCCTCGTATGAATTGATCACACCATGCATTTGGGCAACTAGACCACTCCCAATGCATACAATCTAGGCTACCCAACATACCCCGAAAATCGTGTTTGTTTTCGTGAAACTCGCATAACTTTGTAATATCAGTCCATGTAGGTTTGCGCAAATACCGAGGACCATAAATTTGACGAACATACTTGCAAAATTTATAAAGACATTCACGCGCAGTACTCTCTCCGATATGCAGATATTCATCAAAAGCATCGGATGTGATGTCGTACGCTAGTTGGCGTACGACGGCTACGCATTTCTGTAAGGGACTTAAACCAACCCTCCCTCTTGCATCCCAACGTAAAGTAAAATATTTTTTATGGTTAGACAAATCATTAACAATACGTAAAAAGAGAGGCTTATGCATACGAAATCGACGCTAAAACTTATCCGCGAACCGTGCGTTGTCGGCGAAGTAATCTTTCACAAGGCGTTTATGAGCCCTTAGTCGCTCTCTTTTGATCGTCTTCCAGGGATAATAAGGTTTAACATTTTGCTCCTCCTCTTGTCCCGCAATAAACATCGCCTCCGTGTAAAACATTGTTGCGTCGTTGTCTGAAGATAACTCGGATGATGATAACGACGAAGAAGATGAATATGAAGAAGACATTTTTAGTTATGATGGTGAAATGAGTGTGAAAGGTGAAGAAAATGGGTGTAAAATGGGTATAAAATGGTTGTAAAATAGGTAAGGAGTGGTGGTTTAAAATATAAAAAAATTAATTAATTTAAGAAAAAAAAACCCAAAAATAGCCGTTAGAGGGGGGGGGGGGGGGGGGCTCTAACGATCGAAAAAGATGAGAAAAAGGGACGGGGAACGGTGCCCGCCGGAACCCTACGCGGCGACCCCGCACCAGGCGCAGCGGTGTTTGCCGCTTGTCGCCGCTGCCAACTCATCACCCCGCCCCCATTCCCCGCCCCATTGTGTTTACCCTTACAACTGAAGGAGTATACCCCCTCCTCTTTATTCAACTATAAATAATACAAAAAATGTAAAAGACAAAAATACACTTGACATAACGGTGGATTTTAACGGAATATGTTAAAAAGGAAAAACGGTGAACGAAAAAAATATAAAGGACATTCAGTGTAATTTGTACAGTTTAAGGACAAAACATGCAAAACTTGGAAACTTAAAGAACAAAAAATATAATTTTGTCATAAAGTTATTATGCAGCAAGACTATAATTAGTAAAATCCATTTAATAATCAAAGTTTAGTAAACAAAACAGATAAATAATCACGTATAATTGAAGAAACCGATTAAACTTCGAAAAACCCTAATTAGGCTTATAATCGAATTGATAACAAAAATCTAAATATATATTTTGTTTAAACTAGAAACAATAATAAACACTCAAACCATTAGAAGTTTGTAGTTTCCTATCTTTCATGATTTTAGTCTCACATCATAATCTTTAATTTAAATACTAATAAAGAAAATGTAGAAAATTAAGTTTTCTTATACATTTTCACAGAAGTGCATGGTAAGTACGGTGGGTCGATAATCTACCTAGGTTTTTCGAAAAGGTAGGGGAGGGGGGGGGGGGGGGGGGGGGGGGGACCACCACGTGAAAACGTGATTCACTATCCTCAATCTTATAAGTATGATTCTTCAAATAATTTAGAAGCAATTCCTTAAATAACATTAAAGCATTGTAAATCTAGTTTCACACACTTTATAAAAATTAGAAATAACATAAAACTATAAAAAGTTGTACTTTTTTAACAGCATGCTTTCAATATCACGAAAAATAGTTTTGATTACAATAAAAAGGTAAAAATAAGATATGAGAAAAAAATAGAATAAAAATCTATATTATGGAAGATCAAATTTTTTTTCTTGACTTTGTTTTTGTATTTTTTAAAAGATCTTGTTTTGGTGTCTCAAGTTGATCGATCTTCAACGCGAGAATTTTAAATCTCCCAACTTCAATCGTTATTTCTTCTTGTTGATCTCTTCATCTTGAAATTCATTAAACATTATTATTTTAACTGTTAAATCGGGACCCATCTCGGTGTGATTTATAGTCACGATTATATCTTCTGCTTTTCTTCGACTGATCGGTCGTGTCAATTCTTCATCTGATGATGCATCCTCATCTAGGTTATATTGGCATCGAGCATCGAATGTCACCGACTACCCATCATCTCGACAGACAGATGTTTGAGTGGGTGCTTGACCCCAAGGAGCAATAGTGATAGCGGTAAATCTACGCAGAAAATATTTGTTGTAATTTCAAACATTTTTACCGTTGTTTCTTTCGGGTGGTACGATACGGGTCAGACATGGACCAACGGGTTGCAAGATACGGGTCCGATATGGGTCAATTTGATACAATCGGATAGTGTGAAGGTTTGATGTTGTGAGCATGTAGGCATGCATGCCCACCGCCCCACGTAACACCTTACAATTGAAGTTTAATTTCATATTTCTAATCTTGCTATCTATTTTATATTATTTATTTTTATTTAGTTTTAGTTAGTTTTAGTGGTCAGTTATTAATGTTTAGGATCATGCTACGTGGGTTGGTAGTTAGTTTCTTTTTCCTATTTGTAAGTGTACGCATGTTCGAAATGGAGATAGTGAATTTGAGTTTAAAAAATAGTGATTGTGTTTCTCTGGATTGAGATCATAATTTCTTTCCAATGCTAGTTCAAGCTTGGCTAGTTTGAATGTGATCTTTGGAATCGTAATTGAATTTACGTGGTGTGTCTGTATCGTAATTTCAACTACGGAGTGCCCGACGAATTGGTTCGAGTGGTGATTTCTGTATCTTGAATCGTTCGTTGCTTATCTCTTCTGTTCGAATCGGGTGGTGAATCTGTATCCCAATTCGGTCGTTGCCTATCTTTTCATTTTATTTCCCGTTTCTATATCGTTTCCGTCACCGGATATACAACATCTGGTATCAGAGCCAGGTTAGCGAGTTACTCACTTTACCTCCGACCCATTGGGTGACCCGCGTGGGGCTTTCTGACCCGTTTCACTTCTCTGGTGCACCGTTAAGTGGCTGACTTTGTCAACCAAAATCCCACGTAATCTAGACTGCCATGATTATTTTAGTTTATTTATGATTATTTTAGTTTATTTGCATTTCCTTTTTTATAGTAGATCATGGGAGTAGTGCCCATAACAGTTTCTAGTTTTCCTATGTATTCGAATTTTCATTCCAAGAAATGGCAGTGAGTTTGAGTATATAAGAAATAGTGATTGTGTTTCTCTGGATTGAGATCATAATTAATTTTCCATTGCTAATCCAAGTTTAGCATCTTGGGTGGTGATCTTTGGATCCATATTTGTGATAGGTGGTGTGACTGTATCCTATTACAGATTGTGGTTTGCTCTTCGGTTCGATTCGGGTGGTGAATCTGTATCCCGGTTGATCCGTTGTCTATCTTTTTTCAATTTATTTTTCCGAATCCGGTCGTTTCCGTCACCGGATATATAACATCTGGTTATCAGAGCTCGGTTCGTTCTATCTCGTTTCATACCGATTCTCTATTCTATAAAAAAAAAAAAAAAAAAAAAAAAAATCCATCTTTTGGTAACTACCGTTTCAAATCACTATAGCAATAAATGGTGGATTCCAAAATGGCTCAAGGCAGAATTGTGGAAGAGCAATTACCGGAGTTAAATTACCAGTTTCAAAATCCTCCATATGTTAAATGGAGTAGAGACAAACCGCATGCAACCGAGTTGGACAATGAACCTCGATACGATGACGACGGCCTTGTTCCCAATGAAGCAGAGTGTTTATTTATCACGCGGGTTCTTTATGGTATCTTCGATCACGAAGTTGAACTGCCCCAGATACAAGATATGGATGTTGAGGATGATATCCCAAATTTGAGAACTAAATTTTTCAAAGGTGAGGAGGATGATATTGGTAAGACTACTCAAAAAATATTCATTGAAAGTTTGCACAATTTAGAAGATTCATGTTTTAAGTCAATACCTTATGAGCCTAAAGAGATTTGCAATTTAATCCATGTTGTCGTGGTGAGACAACAAGCAGTTTATGCAAGAATATTGACTAATTACAATGGAGGTGGCAAATTCGTTTTCACTATCGGGAAGGATTCGAAGCATGCACGTAAGCCAAAGTTTCGAGACGTTGACAAAAGTTTGAGGGCAAACTTCATCCAACCCGGGGAGAATGTTAGCGAGTTACTCACTTTACCTCCGACCCATTGGGTGACCCGCGTGGGGCTTTCTGACCCGTTTCACTTCTCTGGTGCACCGTTAAGTGGCTGACTTTGTCAACCAAAATCCCACGTAATCTAGACTGCCATGATTATTTTAGTTTATTTATGATTATTTTAGTTTATTTGCATTTCCTTTTTTATAGTAGATCATGGGAGTAGTGCCCATAACAGTTTCTAGTTTTCCTATGTATTCGAATTTTCATTCCAAGAAATGGCAGTGAGTTTGAGTTATAAAGAAATAGTGATTGTGTTTCTCTGGATTGAGATCATAATTAATTTTCCATTGCTAATCCAAGTCTTAGCAGTCTTGGGTGGTGATCTTTGGATCCATATTTGTGATAGGTGGTGTGACTGTATCCTATTACAGATTGTGGTTTGCTCTTCGGTTCGATTCGGGTGGTGAATCTGTATCCCGGTTGATCCGTTGTCTATCTTTTTTCAATTTATTTTTCCGAATCCGGTCGTTTCCTCACCGGATATATAACAAATAGAAAGTGCAAAAATAGGTATTTGTATTTGAGGGGATTGTGGTTCCATCATCGCGCTTGGTTCTTGAGTAGAAACAAGTTTGGTTGTTACGAATACTAATTTTAAAAGTTTAGATCACTTGGATTCATTTTGGTGTATTGGAGAAGATAAAAATACAAGTTGGAGAGTAATAGAAGTGAAAGGTGTAAAAGAAATTTGATTTCGGTATGGATTTATATAGAGTGAAATTGAATAATTAACTAAAATCAATCCATAAAAAAGAAAACTTTTTGGCCGTAGCCAACAATCCAATTTTAAAATCTATGTCGTGACCACGCCCACGACTGCATCTTCACATGGACTTTACGTTCCTCGACGGTGTGAAAGTCACGCTGCCTCTCACGAGGCCCATACTCCATGCCTTAACGGGTAAAATAAGAAAAAAAATGTGACGTTAAAATGACAGAAAAAAGTATAGATTAAAAAGTATAACGAACATTTACGAATATTAGTAGTTTATATGTTAAAAAAGTGGGACGCTATTAAAAGAAGAGTGGTTATAGAGAAACCCAGTGAGTTTACTAGGGAAACCCAATTTCTACGGTCGTTTTGCCCAAAACGGTCGTTTCAGGCAAAACGAGGTGACGTGTCGCGACGACGACAACCTTAAAATTCGGGGGGCCCCCTTTTCCACGAATTGTATTGAGGTCGTTTTGTTTGAAACGGTCGTTTTAAGGTCGTTTCACATGAAATGGCCGTGGGAAATAGGTGAATATATCAATTTGGTGGGTAAATATATACCTACATCCTAAAAGAAAGATGTAATTACTATTGAGGCCTGGGTTCGGTTGCTTATTCTCCCTAGGTGCACGCTGAGGGTTTTTAACCCTAAAACGCGCCAAGAGGCTCGCTCTGGGAACCGCAAAGCCTTGCAATGTCGTTCCATCATGGCTTCCCTATCTACTTGGGGGGGAGAGGAGGGTATTGACCAGCTGATTGATAACATCCTTGAAACCCCCGTTAGTGGGCCAGGGGGGCCTCCTGATACTGCTTCTGACAAGTCGGCTGCGGAGGGGTCCAACATAAACCGCTGCATCCGGAAAATTGCGGACGGTCACTTTACTGCCGCCGTTAAGGTTCTCTCTTCGTCAGGGGTTGCGCCTTTTGGATCTGCCACCACTCGTGTTTTGGAGGAGAAGCATCCTGTGTTACCGCCCCCCTCCTTGCCGTCTGAGCCCCATACCGAGCCCCCCCTTGTGGTTACCACCGAAGTTGTTTTGGCTTGCATTAAATCGTTTCCCAAGGGGACTTCGTGCGGGAGGGACGGGTTGCGGGCCCAACACCTTCTGGACAGCCTCTGCGGGGAAGGGTCTGCCATTGCTAGCGACCTCCTTGGGGCTATTACCTTGGTTGTCAATTTGTGGTTAGGGGGGAGGTGCCCCCTCGGCCTGGCCGAGTTTGTGGCGTCGGCCCCTCTCACACCTCTGCTAAAACCTGATAACGGGATCCGGCCCATCGCTGTCGGCACCATCTGGCGGCGGCTGGTTTCCAAAATTGCTATGAAGGGGGTCGGGAAGGAAATGGCTAAATATCTCGGGGATTTTCAGTTCGGGGTTGGGGTGCCTGGGGGAGCTGAGGCTATCCTGCATGCGGTTAACCGGTTGGTTGCGGGGAAACATGATGACAGCTCGCTGGCTATGCTTACGGTTGACTTCTCCAACGCGTTTAACGTTGTGGATAGATCGGCCTTACTTCGGGAAGTGCGTTTAAGGTGCCCGTCTATATCTCCATGGGTCGACTTTCTCTACGGTCAGCCTGCGAGGCTATACTTAGGGGGAGATCATATTTGGGCCACTACTGGGGTGCAACAGGGGGACCCTTTGGGCCCTCTCCTGTTTGCCCTTGTTCTTCACCCCCTTGCGCACCAGATTCGGGAAAATTGTTGCCTCCTCCTTCACGCGTGGTACCTTGACGATGGCACTCTCATTGGGGATTCCGAGGAAGTGGCCAAAGCTTTGCAGATTATTTCGGAGACCGGCCCCTCCCTGGGCTTGCAACTCAATATCAAGAAGACGGAGCTGTTCTGGCCGTCCTGCGATGGGAGGAAGAATCGGCCGGGCCTCTTCCCCTCGGGCATCAGTAGGCCGGCCCTAGGGGTAAAGCTCCTTGGAGGGGCAGTCAGTAGGGATGGTGGGTTCATTGAGGGGTTGGTGTCCAAGAGGGCTTCTAACGCTGCCGCTCTTATGCACCTCCTTCCCAAGATTCGGGACCCGCAATGCGAACTCCTCCTGCTTCGCTCTTGCATGGGTGTTGCCAAGCTCTTTTTCGGCCTTCGGACCTGTCCCCCCGCCCACATGCAAGGGGCGGCCTCCTGCTTTGATCAGACACTGCGTGAGACTGTTGAAAACATTGTGGTCTGTGGAGGGGCTTATTTTGGGGACCTTCAGTGGCGGCTCGCTTCCCTGCCTATCCGGCACGGGGGGCTCGGGGTTTCTTCGGCTATGGAGGCCTCGTCTTATGCTTTTGTAGCGTCCAGGGCCCAATCTTGGGGGCTGCAGGACCACATCTTGCGGGAGAGCGGGGTCTGTGGCATGGACTCGGATTACACTTTCGCTCTGGCTGCCCTGCGTGACATCGTACCGGGTTTTGATCTTAGCGGTTTCTCTGACAAGGACACCGCCCCCCCAAAACCCCAACATGTTTTGGCGAATGCCCTTTTCAGCAAAATCGTGTTGGATATGGAGACCCGGTTTAATATGAATGCTAGGCAAAAAGCGGTGTGGAGCTGTCTTCGTCAACCATATGCCCAAGATTTCCTCCATGCTCTCCCCATTGACGGGCTCGGGCAACGCATGTCGTCGGTCGAATACCGATCTATCCTCAAGTACCGGCTTATGATACCCCTCTTTCCCGCGGACGAGAGGTGCCCTGTTTGCCGCAAGGCGTGTTTGGATTCGTTTGGGGAGCACGCGGTTCACTGTAAAGATCTCCCGGGGTTCAAATACCGTCATGACTGGGTCCGGGATGTGCTTTTTGACATTTTCAGAAAGGTTGGGATCTCCGCCAAGAAGGAAGCCCCCGTCAACTTCTTAACTGACCCAAAAGAGGGGCGTTCGACCCTTAGACCGGCGGACATCCTGGTGTTTGGGTGGTCAAGGGGGAAGCATGCTTGCATCGATCTGACCGGGGTCTCTCCCCTTGCGGGCTTTGGCTCTGGAGTTTTCGTGGCGGGGCAGGCTGCTGCTAAGGCGGCTGCGGGTAAGGTGGACAAGCACGAGAAGGCATGTCTCGAGAATCAGCATGTGTTTGTTCCCTTTGCTTTTGACACGTTCGGGCACCTCGCAGCAGAGGCTGCGGATACGCTCGGGCGGATCCAGAAGGTTATGCAAGGACATATAGTGACTCCTAGAGCTCAGAAACTTGTTTTTATCCGCTTAGGTTTTGCTATTCAAAAAGGGCTTGCGGCGCAGCTTGTTGCCCGTTTGCCCCGTATGTCGGACTAAGTTGTAACCGTTCTTTTGGTTGTTAATAAATTTATTTCTAAAAAAAAAATTACTA
>JBCNJP010012201.1:0-14214 GCA_039602395.1 Deinandra increscens subsp. villosa
TGATGATGGACAGAGATTCGGAGACATGGATATGATTACTTTGAGGCTGATTATTAGAATTTTGAAGAATTGCGTCTATGGGATTGCGTGTTTTCAGAGATTATCAGTCTACACAAACTGAAGAAAAGTGAAGAATTGAATATTTCACTTGTCTAGGTGGGAAATTAGGAACCTAAAACTTTCAAAGTTTCATAATTGAAAAAGTGAATATTCAAAAGCAATCAGTTTAGGGATGACGGGGATTTGTGATCCTCATGAAAAGATGGTGTATTCTGATGTTCGTGCAAATAGATATGTCAAACTTTCAGTTATGGTTTGGAACTCTCTATCATATGCCCGATACTTTCTTGAGTTGTGATGACTTGATGAGTTTCAGTCTACAACGAGATGTGCGTTTTCCATTATATATACTGGGACGGATTTCATTCTGAGGGGGAATTTCTATGATTAAAGTTTTAGATCGTGTCAGTTTTCGATTGAAGTTTTTGATCGTGTCAGTTTTCGATTGAAGTTTCTAATCGTGTAAGTTTTCATAAAGATCAGAATGTACTACAATTTGGTGAAGATCAAAGATTTTTGTCAATGCGGTGATGTTTGTGGTTTTTGTTTTTTTTTATTCATGACAATTAATGAAGTGATCCATCATCAAGGTGATTGAGTTGATCTCACCAAAGATGTGCTTGAAGTTAATGTCCGGTGGTTGAAGTGTCCCACTAGGTGATTGAAGTGTTCTCACCGTGGATGTGCTTGAAGCAAGGGGAACTTATTGATTGTGATGATTGTACAAGATTGCAAACTGGTTTCTGCATACATGAAATTCAGTCCAATGGGAGTTTGCTAATGTTGAAGCATCCACAACAGACTGACTGAAGATTGCTAGAAGTTGAAGACCTGCATTCGACAGTAACGTCCAAGGGGGAATCTATTAGAGAAAGAATCCTTGTGTGGTCGTTACTGTGCGAAAAGATTAGCAGACTGGTGGTTAAATGTATGTATCGATGTCAACTAGGTTCGCTGGTGCCAGCGAACCATTGGTTAGTCAGCTTACTGGTTCGTTGGACAGCTCCTATAAATAGGATTAGTTAGTTGATCATCTTCAAGTTTGGTCATTTGTGCTTAGAGGTTTGTGTGTTGAGAGGAGAGGTTATGTCCAAACCTCTCCCAGAGCTTTAAATCGAGTAATTGAATGACAAATTTCCGTCTCTATCTCTTATTGAGAGGAGAGGTTTGTAAGCATTCGACACTAATATGAACTGACAAATTTATCGTCTACTATCTTAAAGTTATTCAATCGTTGAAATGATCCGTATATGGTTTTACATTAAGCGAACCAAATATCAATACCCTCGAGACATAAGCTAAAATCGTGGCAGTGGTGTAATAGATGGTCGGTCAGTAGCGGTGCGATGACTGGTGGTAGCTGTTGGTGGCGGTAATTGTGATGACGGTGGCAACTGCTACGCTGGCGATGCAAGGCGGTGCCGTGGTCAAGGCGGTGTGGTACGGAAGGAGGTGGTGCGATCGCTGGTGGTGTGGTGTGGAAGTGGTGGTGATGTAGCGGCAGCGTTACCAGTGCGTGATGTAGTGCGCAGTGACTGGTCGGAGAGTAGTGGTGTGGTGGTGGTGGCGGTGTCAAAACCGCGCGACGGTAGCTCGTGAATTTCAAAAGAGCTACACCAATTAATGACGAAAACCACTGGAATTTCAGGTTAGAGACAGAGTTCTTTTAAAAGTATCACCTTGGTAGGTTTTAAAAAATGGGTGGTGTCTAAAGAATTTTATGGGCTTATAGGACCTCAAGTTTCAATGATGAGGCGGCTGCTTAACTTCAAGGAAAAAAGTATGAATCGATACTCCAAGGGATTTCAGTCCTCTTCGCGCCATTACTTAGAAAAAATGAGCCACCGGTTCAGGTACAAGATACTATCAATTACCATCTGAACAGCACTTAGACATCCAACCCGTAATCACAACGACCCAACTGCAAGAGCGGAGCTCTACCAACTGAGCTACATCCCCCTGACCCAAGTGCATTATCGGATAAAAAGGATATTCAGGGTTGGGGATCAGAACCAGTTCTGGCTTTTGAAGTCAAACTTTTGAGAGAACAGATCAAGATCTTATCCTTAGTAAGAACGATTCTTCTTTTCCCTATCTCAAATGGATCCCTTTAAAGATTAAAAAAAAATGGAGGACGATTATAGGTAAAATTCCTTCAAACATGGGTCTATTACGGCAGGGTATTTTGGTGGACTTGGTGTTTTTGCGTTGTAAGAACCATGATGAACCTGCCGATCATCTTCTTGTTAGATGCAAATGTGTTAGTGCCATATGGGAGCTAGTTCGAGTGTTGCAAAGCTTTTGCTTTCGGTTCATGATATGATTTTTTGTCATACTCGTTGGCATTCTTTCAAAGAAATAAGAAGCTATTACATGGGATTATATTGTTTTGACGACCTTATGGTGTGTGTGGAAGGCAAGAAATGATGGAACTTTTAACAATAGAGTCTGAGGGGCTAAGAATATTTTTATAGTGAATTAAAGCGTTGTCGTTTGTTTGAATATGAAATAGAAACATAAACGGAAATTCTCAGGTTTAGAGTGGGAGTCGTGTAATTAAATTTTCTTTTGACTTCCGCGTCTTTCTAGCTGCTTCTTGCTTTGCTAGTGTTTTTAATATATTCTAACAGCTAGTAAAAAATCAAAGTAACTTTTTTCTTCTCATCAACAACCAACAACCAAACCGAAACAAATAATATATTAAAGTAATATCGTTAATAGCACATAGATCTATATAAGTAATAATTAAAATATGATATGATGTATAGGTACCAAGAATAGAATTAGCTAGGGGTAGGGCAAATGGATGAGAGAAGAACGTCTTGCAAGGAGCTATCTTTCTGCATAGCGGCTTTGAATTCATCAAACGTTACTCTCCCATCACTATTCGCATCCATGTGATCGAATATCTCATCCAGCTTTCCCGCCTCACTTATATCCATACTTACAAACTCATCCGGCAACGCCTGTGTTAATCAAACATAACTTAATTTCTCCAACCAAAAACATGCAACATTAATATATATATATATATATATATATAATTTTATTTATCTAGTATTATTAATTACCCGAATCATTGATGCCACTTCCTCTTTGCTAATGCAACCGGACCCATCTGCATCATACATCTGTCAACACATACCCATCACCAGTATTAGTACATTACGACACTTTTGGAATGAAATAACTGTCACGAGGTATTGGATTTGTTCCACATCAATTGTATGGACAACAGATCGTATATGTGGGGTCTATATAGGGGTATAAACAAGTCAAGTTGGCTCATGATCGGATCGGTAAAAAGCTCAAACGAACCGAGCTTAAACAAGCTCAAGCCCGAGCTCAGGCCTGAAATATGACTTGTTTAATAAACAAGTTCAAGCCTAATATTTACATATCAAACTCAAGCTGGCTTGCAAGCCTACAAAAACTTTTGTATTTATATCTTTTTTATTTAATATATTATATATATTTAGATAAATAATAATTATTGTATATAAAGTTATAAAAATAATATAATAATATTTATTTTGTTATATATAAAGAAAATATATATATATATATATATATATATATATATACATATATATAAAGTTATTCATAAAATAATACAAAAAATAACAATTAAATAGTAAACAAGCCGAGCCGAGCTCTCGAACTTTAGAAATAAAGTTCTAAACGAGTCAAACTCGAACTCTGTTATTGCACACAAGCCAGGGGCGGATCTATGTAGGCTTGAGCGGGGAGCGAGGCGCCAGCTCAAATTCATCATCGCAGTAGAAGTTTTGACACTGTTTTTTGCAGGCCCCTTTCTAAAAATCCTAAAAGGCCCCTCACCTTGTAGAGAATGAAAAAGAGAAAGAAATTAAAGAAAATAATGATTATTTGCTTGAGAAAAATTTGATAGTAAAATAGAGCTTTAATGGAGTTTTAGTTGAAGTTCGAAGAAGAAGGTGAAATTGAAGAAAATGAATAAAAGAAGAAAATATAATATAGAATTATAGATAGGTTAAAAAGCAATCTCTTTAAATGTGCAAATGTGTAAATGTGCAAATGTGCAAATGTCATAAAGGGCATGAAAGATAATTTTTAGGATTGAATGTTTCATAGCCCCTCAAGTTTAAATAAAGTTTTAAAACAAGCCTTTATGTATTTTGAATTTTAAACAACCTTGAAGCTATGATCTTCTATGATCTTCTATTATTATATTAGATACTAATCATAACCAACTAAAAATATTATGTATTTTTTCAATTTAAATATGCTTTCTTTAACAATTCAAAGGTTTACGATGAAATAGAAGATAAACGGGTAATAAGTTGTATCGCTACATCTTTATTAGATAAGTAATATATTTTTTTATATAGTTACTCAAAAATATTATTATAGTTTTTTTGTTTATGTAGTCTATGTTCAATTAGATCAAAAGATGTATCTCAAGTTTATTATATCATTAAGAAAATATATGTTACATTCACAATATCAGTAAGTAATAAGCGCAAATTGTTTTTATTAACCCATTGTATCCCGACTTGTTTTTTATTTGACCCAATTGACCGGATTTGGTTTAAGCCAACCTATTTTTTCTTTGCTCCCGCTCACGAAAAACTCTGTATCCGCCACTGACACAAGCTAAGCTCAATTACAAACGAGCTCAGGCTGTTACATACGGATCAACGAGGACATTGGCCAGGGTGGATTGTTACGGATCAAAACACGACTATCGATCACACCATTAACAATGAAATGAAGGAGTATATACCTGGAAACAAAGACGAAGAGCATCGTCTCCTTTGAGATTTCTGAGGCTAGAGAAGCCACAGAGAATCTCTCTCATGTCAACCGTACCGTCACGATTATTATCGAAAAGGTCAAAGATTCGTCCGGCTACGGGCAACAGTGATGTCATCTTCATGGCTTTTAGAACCTCCTGAAACTCACTAAGTCGAGCATTTTCCCCATCTGCACATCTGTCAACTCAAACTTAATTTCCCATTTAGATTTCCATGTTTTATTTCACTTCCCTTATTTTCATTAATTCTTTTTTATATATCCATATTAGCGTCACGTCACATCAGATTTTATCAGCATTTTCTCACTGTCCCTCGATCACTAACTCTCATTATATACAATTTAAATTTATTTTTATTATTAATACAACTTAAATAAAAACCGACAATAATACGTTAAAATAAATAAAAAGTTATAAGATTAAAAACAACATTTCATAAATTTGTCTAGGGAGTAAGGGGTTTAACGTTAACTTTGTGTATTTGGCTATATTTCATTAAAATACATCGTACGACAGTCGAGTTGCATAAAAATATTTACTAAATTATAAACATAGGATAATCAAGTTACGTAACGTTACACCAAATCAAATTAAAACACATGACTAACACCCTTAATAGATAAAATGGTGTGTAAGTTACCGTCTAAAAAAAATAATATTACTAGCTAGGAGTAGAAGATACCATTTAGAAAAGTTAATATTACTAGAAAAGCGTTAACTTTTTGAACTAAACTTTCTTGTCGAAAAATTGTCTGTCTGTTATTTCCAATAATAAAAAAATAAAAAAATAAAAGAAAAGGATTTTGTCTCAAAATATAATGTTTGATATGTGACTTCACTAATAACTCTAGCCAAAAGAATATAAAAAAAATAACAGAAAAAAAACTTTTTTTTTCTCGAATTCCACATGGATTTCCAATAGATTTTAGAATATTATAAGGGAGAAGTTCATGTAAGAAGTTTATGCAAAATAAGAATGATCAGAAGGAGGACAAATCTGTCCAGCATGTATATTTTCCAATAATTTCTTCCAATTATTAAAACGATTTATAACCTCAATCTAATATAATGTTATCGATACTCGTGACTTCACTGAACTAAACTTTCTAGTCTAAAAATTGTCCAGCTGTTATTTCCAATAATTTTTTCTAAAAATAGGACTTTATCTGAAAATATAATGTTTGATATGTGACTTCACTAATAACTCTAGCTAAAAATTCCACATGGATTTCCAACAGATTTTAGAATATTATAAGGTTATTCGTAGTCTTAATCGTTTTGTGGCACATGTCAGCCTAGTCACCAAGGGCTCCATGACTAAAAATGTTGTAGTCATAATAATACACATCGTAATCCCCCCCCCCCCCCCCTAATTATTACAAAATCATTGTTTTTAAATCCTAAATATATGTGTGGACCAATAGGATGGAAAAATGAAAAATGTGAGAGGCACAATCAAGAAAACGCATAGCAGGGTTTTTGCCCTCATAGCGCATCTGGGGGCGGTGTTGGGGGCGCCATTAATGCAACTTAACGCCCACTACAGACGGTCCAACATCTGGACTTTTTAGTACTTCTGACATTTTTTGACAAAGGGTTTCTTTTAGCAGTGTGATGCATGTTTACTTACAATGTTTTGAAGTGATTCCGAAGATTTTGAAGCTCCTCTTGGTTCAAATCATAAGAACCAACCAGATTCTTGAGCTTCTTTGTTCTCATGAAAACAGTGCATGTATACATGCTCGCTATGGCCGCTGCACGAAATTTGCGCCTCGCGTTGAAGCTTTGTAACCTCGATACGATTTCGGGGTCAATTTCGCGTTCTGTTGCCGAGTCTCCAATCACCCATGGATGTTTAAGAATCTATATACGTTGAAAAACCATCCGTTAGCTAGTGATGTTGTTAGCTTTGTGCTCATATCGTTGACTTTTCTAAAGTTAAAATAAAAAAATAGTTTGACTTCAGAAGTCAAATGTGTAGATACCTCATTAGCAGTTGGTCGTTTTTCAGGATCAACATTTAACAACCTGGAAATCAAGTCCTTGGCGGATGAAGAAATCTTTTTCCATGTTTTTTCATAGAAGCTAAAATTCCCCTAAACACGCGATAAACACTTGATATCATCAATATATTTGGGACTAAAAACCGATTGTTTAATCAAAACATGATTTGAGAATAGTATTGTTATACGTACATTCATAATCATTTGTTGTTTCTGAAGATGCGATTGGGCACTAAAAGGTGGATACCTGAAATTATGAAAAACCAATATGTTCATATTTTGCCCTAACCAAGACCAAAGCAAGGGTTTGTGAGACAAATCACCGGTACATGCATATGTCATGTCACTGTGACATGACTGTACCGATGATCCGCTTGTATATGTCAAAGTGACTAAGAAATTTTCATAATAACATAAGGATAGTGATCTATCTAACTCTTTGAGGATGTTTCAAATTATTAGGGCAGACGTAGTGGTTTTCACGTCACCCGAACCACCTATTTCACCGATCGACAAACAATTTCTTCCTGACATCTCTTCTGAATTGGTGAATCCTCCTCAATTTTCACTGACTCACTTGCCACCTCATCACTAAACCTCCTATCACATCAGCTTTTCACCAATCTCGATTGCGGAAAATGGGGGAAAACCCCCACTCCGCCAATATGTGATAAGAAACTGACGAAACAAGCGTCAATGAATCTACCACCGTTTGTTTTGATCCGAACTCATTTTGACCCGTTATATCAAAAGTGTCTAATCTACTTAAGTTTTCATTTATAGTTATACAAAGCCCAAGTATCAAATTTAAATTACTTACCCGGAGAGGAGAATATACAAAATGACACCCAAAGCCCACATATCAGATTTGAAAGTAATCTTCTGTTGGGATAATGCTTCCGGTGACACATAATCAATGGACCCAAAAAGGCCCACAACTGGATCTGTAAACTCCTCCACTGAACTTAGCCCAAAATCCATTATCTTTCAAAGGTGAATCTTTACTTTTATTAAGAAAAAGACAATTTTCAGGCTTCAAATCCCTATGTATCACGCTAGCCCGGTGGAGGGCTGCCAGACCGCTAGCAATCTGTTGCACCACTTTGGCGGCTTCCGCCTCAGAGTACCTTTCTTGACTAACTATACGGTCGAACAACTCTCCACCGGAGCATAGCTCAAGAATAAGATGGACCCCATTAGCGTCCTCACAAACATCATGTAATTGAATGACGTTGGAGTGTGGAGACACCTCCTCCACCACTCTTTTCATCACCAATATCTCATTTGCTAGCAAGGCGTCCGATATCTTAACATGATTACGGTTCGGAAGACGAGCCATCCCACCACCACCACCACCAACTCTTTTCAAGGTCTTGATTGCGACTTCGTTTTGACTATCTTTGAAATCGCTATTTGACTTCTTAATACCTTTTCGTACGATCGAGAATCCGCCTCTTCCCAAGATGGTAGTAACTTCATATTCATCACTAAGTTTTCTTGCTCCATTCTCCATTGGGATTTGATTGATTTGAAGTGGGTGTTTGAGAGGTTGAGTTAAAAGTCAATGAAAGATAGGATTAACGGGTGATTTTGAGGTTTGTTTAATTGTATATGATTAGATGGGTGATTATAATAATGGAATATTTAATTAGAAAATTAGAGAATAATTAGATCAAGTAGGAATTGGTAGGATAGAATAAGCGTGTGGGATGATGGCTAAAAAACAAGAGACAAATACAATGACCAAGTCAAACTAATTGTCCATAAGTTTATAAAGATATTAAAATAATATATATTTTTTTTATAAAAAAACTGTTGTGTTTTTTACAAGTTTGATTACATGACTCTCGCCGGTCATTAACAAAATAACTTATTTTAAATCATTACTTAACTTCACCAAGTCAATGTATTGTCATTAAGACTTTTTTCGGGTTGTAGAAATCAAAACTGGAATCTTTCTACATAAAAAATTGTATTTCTTAAAGATCTTTATATGATACTAGGTTTATATGATACTAGGTTAGTAACTCATGTATTACACAGGCTCAATATAGATTTATAATATTAGATAAATACAAAGAAACAAATAATGATTAAGAAATTTGAAAATTATGATAGATATAAAATTTTATAATATATTAAACAATAATTCAATATATTTAAGAAATTTATTATGTTTGACAAGTTGTTGATTACTTTCAAAAAAGACTATAAATATTGAGTAAATTAATCACATCTAAATTAATTTTATCAAAATTTAAAAAAAATAAATTAGTTTTGATAAAATTGGTAACTAATCTTTATTGATTATTTACTAAATTGGTAATTCAATGTGAGCTTGACATATGTCGATAGTGATGTGGACTCTTTATAAATGAGACATGATGATGTGACACAAATTTTATTGATTTATTACTATTATTAAGATTTCCAATTTCTTCTAACAATTCTAATAATTGTTCCACAAACCAACCAAAGTGCTTCTAGTGATTTATACGATGGTGTGTCTTCTATAAAATCAAATCTAAGGGTTCAAGTTTAAGTTTTATGATCGACAATAATATAAATTTAAAAGTATAACTATACGGGTGATAACCGTTTAAAATATTTAAAAAGTAAATTATTGTTGTAGAAAATTTGTGAAACAAATTACATCCAAACAGTAGGATTTTAAATGCATTTAGATTGGGTTTGGCTTTTTTATTTTGTTTTTATCATAATATATTACATGTCATTTTTTTCTTCGTATAACCGGAAGTGCAATCTCATAATACTTTTTCTTTAGTCTTATTATCTTATATGAAACCTTTTATTGTCTAAGAAAAAAAATATACTTTTTTACATTTTATATTGTTCGAGTCGAGGGCCTTATAGGGAGTAGTTTCTTAATTTCTTTCTTAGATATATAGATGTGCATAACAAAGCTTAAGATTTTATCATCTACGTTTAGAGATATTTTAATTATAGCAGATTAATTTATTTAACTAGTTTTAGATATTAAAATATAGCATTAAATATGAGAAAAACTTATAGGAACTTTAATTTCTAAAAAAGCTATTCTTTTGTTAAAATTGAATTCGACCATCTCATATTCTATTGACAATTAAATTAATTTTCTTTAATCATAGTAGGAATATTTTTCAAGTTTAATAATACCTTTAAACCGCCTTAAAATATATTTAATTGATAAAACGCATTATATATTTGTTATTGTGAATGAAGCCTCGTTTTATAGTCTTTTGTTTCTTGTTTTCTTTTTCTTGAGTTAGAAACAAACAAATCAAATGTAGTGGGTAATATTTCACTCTCAGAAAAAGTAATTATATAAAACAAACTTTACCTCTATATTAGAAGATAGAAAAATTAATATAGTCCCAGTATAATTACTTCTTAATTGATTTAATTGATGCTATAATTACTACTTAAAGAGAAGATTGTTTATGTTAAAAAGTCGTATAAAACAGGTTTTATTTGCAACATCTTAGTCTCTTAAATATGCTTACGAAGTAGCAATATTATGAAAATACAAATGATTTCAGTTTGTCTGAAAAAAATTATAAAAAACCATAAAACTTGTTTGATTTTACTCCTTTCACTAAACTGGATTTGATTATAAAATGATCACCGATCATGAACGAATTTGATTATAAAATGATCACGATCATAAACGTGCTTAAGAATATTGTAACGATATTCAGGTTAATTATTAGAACCGTGTCAAACTGAGTTTTTACCCATTTGCGAAACTTTAAAAAACATAAACAAATTTTATATAAAACATATCATTTTTCCATCACAACTTTTTTATTTATTCACTTGCAAGCACTTGAATACATATCATATATACACATACATAACAGAATGATATAGATAGATTCTCATCCATTTAAACCCCAGCAGTAACACTCATGGCATTGAGTTCAATATGTTGTTTACCATTGCTTTGTGGATGCACAACAAAAGTGGCATGTGCCTCTTGAGAAGCAGACAGATCATCACCCACTACACAAGAAGCAGATATTGACCCAACCATAGCTTCTCTCTCATCTTCTGAAACAATCTCCCATTCTTCCTTGACTGAAGTTACTTCTTTACCCTTGCTGTCTTGGTGCCTTTCGATCTCGAATAAAGTCGGTAGGATGACATAATCGTTCACAGGGTTGTAGAAGGGGTCGTGATCCGCCTTGAGCCAATGCTTCACTATGCGGAACAGGTGCTTGTCACATAAGATCCCGCGGTGTTCACCTGGGATACCGACCCTAGCTTCTGCATCCAGCCCATCAGCCTGTTTCAACAAAGATGTCCAAAATATAACAAAAAGATAAATGGAAAATGAACATGAAAACCAAATAAAGTATGGAAACCAACACAGCAAAACAATAGACCAAGTGTGTCATTAGATAGTTAAATGTTGAAAAGTTGGAGATGAGAAAGGTAGAAAAAATTGAGATGGTAGCATACCTTGGATGATTCTACGGGTACCGTCCCATCACCATCAACATTGATATAAGTTGCCTGTAAAAAACAACCCATATTTATAAGTCTCCTAAAAAAACTTAACTTTGACCGAGAAGTACATGAGGCACCGCCTCAAGGTCATGACCCGCTTTCCTGATCGCCTCGGTGCATCATGTGCACCCTTTTAAAATTAAGTAACTTGAAGCATAAACTCGTTGATTTGGGTTTTACTTTGCCTCTGGTGGGTCAAATAAGTATAATAAAAATAAAAATAACAAAAAAAAAGGTTTTGAAAAATTAGGATGAAACGGGGTGAAGATTGTCAAACAGGTCAGACGTCATCAAAAAGGTATTCAAAACGCATAAAACATCCTATATCACTTCATTTCAAAATTTAGATTGTTATCGTAATAATAGTTTTCTTAATCATGTTTAAAACATTAATTATTTGTAAAAAAGTCATAAATAAGATAAAAAAAGGTCTGCAGTCAGGACCAATTGACCAAGCCTGTTTTAATGAATTCTAAATTATCTTTGAACTATAAATAATAGCATAAAATCCCCAAACAATAAAGCTAGTAGTATTGTGTAAAATTCCAGGTAAAGAAAAAATCATACATCTAGTAATGGTAATTCCTGCAGGTCCAAGATGGGTGAGTCCGCACTTCCATAACTGCACAACACGTGGTGTTATTACCGATCCACAAGCTAAACCTTAACCATCAAAACAGATGCTACCTATTTTTAATATTATTATTACTATGTGTTTAACAAAAGGAGAGTAAAGCTATACCAAACACTCTGGGGTGTATCGAAGCCAGTGCCATATACATTATAAAACTTAACATTTGGTGGAAGTTTAGCTGAAGACAAGATCTCTCGTGTTTTATTAGCCCATTGTAATATTTCTTTGTTAAATGGTAGAGGGATATCCACTCCTCCATAGCTTAGCTGTAAATGTATGACCCATAAGTAATTTGTGCAACCCATAAAATAAAAATAAATATATAAATAAAAATAATAATGAAAATAATAATGAAAAACATACCTCATTCGATGAAAGAGCCTGAGTGAAAATTGAAACTGCTTCAATTGGGGTGAATTGCTCCAGCATAGCAGTAGCGTTACCATTACCATCCTGAATTTCCTTCCATATTTGCAACAGAGGAGCATGTTCCCATTCATGGTCCAGACATGCCATCAATTCATAAATGGATGGGCATTCAATCAACTGTCAAATACATCATGTCATGACCATGTTATTAATAACGAGGCTACAAAAGCTAGCATTATTTTTCTTTTTCTTTGGTTTTCAATTTAAACAAGAACATCTGAGCTATTTGGGGATTTTATAGATATAGACCACGTACCAGCTGATGCATACTCCACTTGGATACAAAAAAGTATGCTTCCCAACCGTCCACAAATGACATCCCATTCATTAAGGTAGATGTTACATATCCAGGTGCACCTGTCAGTCCAGTTAACAATACTTGAATCAAAATAATTTATGTTCTCAATAATAAGAGAAATAGACAAAATGTTCAACAAAAATCGAAGTGAGTTCACCACATGTATATATATCTAAAAGTCTACATAAGAAGTTCTAATATTCTGAAAAACCATTAAAATTCCATTCTTGAGCTTCTAGGTTTTAGGAAGAATTTGTCCTTATATACAAAATAACTTGATAATTTGAGCCGCTTACCTTGAAATGGTGCAGCAATTGCTATCCAACTCTTCACATATTTCTCAAAAATCTGCAATAAGGTATTTATATAAAGTGACTCTCATGATTAAATAAGATGAAACGAAACAAAAACAAGAACAAAGAAAGTAGCATACATCACTGTGCAGGCTCATAAAACATTTGACAAGAAGCCCACCCATAGAGTGAGTTATAACGTTTATCTTTTTCCCTCCTGACGCAGTATAAATTGCATCCAACTTTGCAGCAAGGTGATCCAAAGTTTCTTTGAGTCTAAAACATGTACACAGATATGAGTTAACGTAAAATAACGTTTACTGGTTCCACTTCCACATAAACTCAGGACGATGTAAAATAGAACTAGTTCAACAGCCAGCTTCACACTTATTTTCATGGTGTAGGATTTATAATATAATATAATACATTAACTCTTAGTAAATTTCATAATGAATGGTACATTAACTCTTAGTACACAGCCATGTGACTTAAAGGTCACCGTTTGAGTTGTGGAAAAAACCTCTGGTAGAAATGCAGGGTAAGGATGCGTACATCAGCCGCAAGTGGCCCGACATCCCCCGGACCCGTGCCAGGTTTGCCGTTCTAAAATTCATAATGAACAAAAAATTGTTGGGGACTGATGGTCAACCTGACCCAACCAACCCATTTTAACCTGTTATTAAAAAAACTGATTGTTTTGACTTGTTACCCAACCCGCTGATTTCGCCACCTCTAAGAGAAACCATAAAAACCAGATATTGCACTGATCAAGTGCTTGACAGAGAGCAGATTGGAAATTGTAGCAAAAAGACATAACATGTGATGCAGTGAAGAAAGAAAATGCAAGCATTGAGCATATGAATAAGTATGATGCCCATAATTACTGTAAAACTGAATGAGAAATATTTGAATGAATTGCAATGGAGAGGAAACCTCAATATATACAGCAAAGAAAACCCTAGAAACCTATTTTGGCCGCTGGGCTATATAGAACTAAAACCCTAATAATGAAGTACTAATAACTAGAACTAACACTTCTCAAGTTGGAGCATAGATGTATCCTGCCCACTTCTTACAAATGAAATTTAGAAACATGGCCATAACTCCTCCTGAACTAGAACACCATTGATCATGTTGCATTAGAACTGTAATGTCACAGGACTTTGATACTTTGGTATTTCAACCAATGATAA
>JBCNJP010012202.1:0-14212 GCA_039602395.1 Deinandra increscens subsp. villosa
AGCTGATGTTTTTCATGGATCAAACCAGACAAATCTTTGACTTTTTGCATTCCCTAGCAAAGTGTCCGTACTCATCACAATTAAAGCACCTCAGCTTGCTTTTATCAAAACCCATTCTGATCTTGTCTTGATCCTTCCAGACGTTTCTTCCAGTCGTTGCCATAAACTTCTTTGCACGAAAAACCGCCATGGCCATCTGCCAGGAGACATCCAGCATCTCAACGTCTTCAGGGTTTATCTGATTCAGATCACCAGAGAGCATCTCAGCAGGCACCAAAGTTCCAGCCATAAGGGCATGGTAGCTGTTCATGAATCCCATTCCAAGTGCAAAATTGGGATCATTGGTGGCATTTGCCTCTTCAGAGTTGATCATTCCACTTGAACCAGAACTAGCTTGTGATCGTGCCACGAATGCAGTTGACTTTGGGTTGGCACTTGAATCACCTCCAGATGAGCTTCCAGCTTGCTTTGATCCCATATCTTCAGTCAAGAGAGCCTGACTTAATTTTCCAGCCATACTCAGTGAACTCAGATGGTTCAGCTCCCGTTGCTTGTCATCAATCAACTTTGATTTAAGTTTGTTGATAAGCTCATCAACAGTTAATACATTCAGTTTGTTGTTATCTTTGATGATTGAGATGTTTGTGTTCCAATTCTTGGGTAAGCTGTTTAAGAGCTTCAAATTCTTGTCTTCCTGGTCTGGTTCAACATCATAACTTGCCATTTCGGTGATTAAGGATACAAATCTCTGAACCTGTGCTTCAAAGGACTCTCCTTGCACATGATTGAACAAGTTGAACTTCTGCTTCAGCATCTGCCTACGGCTAGCCTTGATGTCAGGATTACCTTCATATGCTACAACAAGAGCATCCCATAGCTTCTTTGCAGTCTTATACTTCTTAAACCCTTGTGCAATCTCCGGTGTCAAAGCCATAGTCATGATTGCATATGCCCTCTCATCCTTGTTACACTTCTCCCAGTCATCATCTGTGTACTCTGCTTCAGTCTTCACAATTCCAACTTTTGTTCCTTCAGAGTGAGTAGGTATATATGGTCCATTAACAACAGATCTCCATAGTCTTAGGTCAACGCTTTTCAAATGGTTCTGAAATCTGTATTTCCACTCAAGAAAGTTATCAGGTGAAGTAAGTCTAGGAGGGCGTGTAGTCGATCCAATCTCAAAATCCAATTTCTGATACATGCTCGGTTCGAAATCCATAACGTAAGCTTAGGAAAACTTAAAACTAAAGTCCAAAAGTCCAAAATGAGAGATTACGATCGTGAACACCCGATTACGATCGAGAACACCCGATTCGTAAACACTGCAATGTCGTAAACACCTGATTACGGTAGAGACTACGACACGCGAGTCGTAAACACGCGATCGTAAACGACGATTCCGATTAAGACTAATCGTAAACTCCGATTCCGGTCCGAAAAGTCGTAAACACTGATTACGATGAGCGTTTCCGGTAGAGAAATGTCGTAAACACTCGATTCCGACAAAGTACAATCGTAAACTCAAACTTCCGGATCGTAAACTGATAAAAATCGAAGCTTTAAGTCGTAAACGTGTTTCCGATGATGATCTTCAAGAACTTGCAGTCGTAAACCCATGAAAAACCCAGAAAACAATCGTAAACCTTCAAACCCAGCAGCAAACTGATCGTAAACACGAAGAACACCTTCAAAAACCTTCAAAAATCGAACCTTTTTCCAGAAAAAGCTTGAATCCAATACCGTGAGAACCTCGAATCAGTGATTCTTAGCTCTGATACCAATTGTTGGTCCAGAAAATCTACCAAAACACGATATTGATATCACCAACGAGTGCGGAATCCTCGTAAGTGATTGATTCAAGAAGAAAGTAGAAGAAATAGATTTGATGAAGTGATAATCAACAAAGATCAAATCTTGAATGATGAACAATACTTTCTTGAGCTTAATGAAACCGATCGTATACAATGAGAGAAACCAAAATCGTAATCACAAAAGCTAGTTTAATCATAAACACTATGGGTTTATATAGTACCCATTACAAAGCCCTAAAATCTAATCATAAACCCATTAGGAGCCGGCCCAAGCAAGCCTAATCGTAATCTCTCTAAGCCCAAATCGTGAACACTAAGCCCATTAACAAGTAAGCCCACATCTAATGTTCATGCCTCTAATATATAGCCCAACAAGGAGATATTGACATAGCAGTAACTTCCGTCTTAAACTCCTCTAATTCCGCTCGAATCTCACTGCCAGACTCGTTAAGCCACACGATCTCTGTTTTTTTTTCTCAAAGTCAAGCACACAGTTCCGACGGAATTCACATCAACAAAAGGATTTGCTGGCCAGTGACGATGGTTGCAACGTGGAGCTCTGATGGAGGTCTGACACATTGATGAAGTGTGGAGCTCCGGTGGAGGTTGTCACACCCCCGAAAAACCACCCGTGTAATACCCGTGAATGGAGGCGTGAGCCAGACCACGATCTGAGTCTTTAGACACTTCGAACATCTATATGCTCGACTCAACGACAAGTTTAAGTTTGTAAAATAGTTTGTCAGAGTAAGATGTTATTTAAAAAAGTGCGGAAGCATTTTTTAAATTTTGAAATCTTTTTTGTTGTAGCGACAATTACCAAGTCTAATAATTCATATGCGGAAGCGACAACATAAAATAGTTTTAATATGTTTTTTGACCAGGGCGACAAAATAAGTTTAGAAATGACAGAAACAAATGCAGACCAATACCCATGATCCTAATGTGCACTCCATTACAAACCTCCTAAGGACTTGAAAAGAAACATGTAAAGTGTTAACGCTAGGTTGGTGAATTCTCAGAGTTTAAACAAGTAAATAAATATCAATCTATTTAAAATAGTAAGTTAACCAGTTACCCTTATTGAGGTGTGTGTAACCCACCCAGGAATCACACATCATGAGAAAGATAATCAGCATTCTATATACTTGGGGTTAACTAGACCATGTTATTTATATTACCATAGGCCCTGTGTCCCCATTCCTGACAACTTAGTTTTGCCTTCCTGCCATGCTATACTAAGCATGACCCGAGTTAGGACAATATAATACCCCATCTCCACCCCCGAAGGCGGTGGGGCTAGAGCGGCTAGCCAGGGCAGGTTTTGTTAAGCCCAATAGATATGCTTCACATTTCTCCGTTATCAACTTGATACTAATGGTACAAGAATTATGGAACGACTCCATTGGCATGTTTTCCTCTATGAATAATATATAAAATAAAAGTTTAGCATTTCTTAACAGAAATCATTTAGAATTTCTCAACCGAAATCGTTTAGTATTTCTCAATAGAAATCTTTTAGTATTTCTCAACAGAAATCGTTTAGTATTTCTCAACAGAAATAGTTTACCACATGACTTCTCCCCCAAAAGCATAACACGTTAAAAGGTGGGGCCGAGAACTGACCTTAGGGTGCAAATAGTATCCAAATAGTAATGCTGGATAGAGATGATGAATTCCTCCTAGACTCCACCTATGACACGCAACCGTGCACCTTAGGGTGCAAATAGTATCCATATAGTAAACAATGGATAGAGAAGGTGAATTCCTCCTAGACTTCACCTACGACACACAACCATGTGAGTGTTGACTAAGTTGACGAACTGTCCCGATAACGCGCGGACAACGGACAAGTGAACTCGAATACACATTGGTGATTGAATTTAGGTTTTCTGTACTTAACCTAACATATATCACACATACAACACATTGCACTATGATAAACATAACGTGTCACAATTGCTTACGACATTATCCCTCCTATACGATGTACGATCGATGGGGCAATCGTAGAAAGTCTTGTCATTCCCACTGAGGTAGGAGACTTAGGACTTGTACACTCCTATAACTCATAACCAATTAGACTAATGACATGCACACACTTAATCAAGTAATCTCATGCTCATACACATGCATTTACATAGTTATTTATTTTCCGGTAAATATATTTTTATCACATACGAGCCAAGTTTACATCAAAACCACATAGTTATTGTACGTTATGTCATAGGAAACCACGTTTAGCATATTTCAAGGCACATAAGACATTCGCAACCTCAAGCATGCAAGTTATTACGCTCTACAATCACATTTCATACGTTAAGATAAAATATTTATTTAAATATGTTATTTTTTATTAGATAATCGTTGTAAAATGTTATTTATGGATAAAGATCATTTAGTTTAATTGTGAGTATCTCTCCTAGAATAGACCATTTGTAAATTCCTATATATGTGGATTATTGTGATCAATAAGAATCACGTTTGTCACACCCCAAAATACCACTAACGGAGTTTATACCGTTAAGGGGCGCGACTAGACCAGGATCCACAACCACAGTTACAAATACTAAACGAATCAGGGTTAGTTCAAACACAAATTATAGATAAAGTCTCAGATACAACGCAGCGGAAATAAATATTGTCTTATAGCACTAACCACGTGCTTTACAAAGTTAACATTGTTTTAAAATTCCCAAGTTAAGTTTTAAACAGCAATAAACGTCTTCTTGTGCCATGCCAACCTCCAGCGGATACTCCTTAGCGATCTGCAAAAGTTTAAACCACGCAAGTGTCAACCTAACGGTTGGTGAGTTCACAGTGGGCTTGTCATGCATTGGCCCGGTCTCATAATCATAGTTCGTATCAAAATGTACTTACAAAATATTCATTTGTGATAAACAATGCTCGTATTTTAATTCTCAGTTTATAAATGGTTTGTCCGTGACCACGTCATCGGGTATGTACTAGTTCCGTAAAGTTAAAGGACTCAACCGATATCGCGGGTAGCTAATCCGTTGTTCCATGCTCTAAGGAAGTTTGTACCAAAGCTGACTTATTTTGTGGGGGCCGAGCCATCCCGTACGGTGCGGACCAAGTCATCGCGTTTTCTGCCTCCCCCGTGTCCTCTCGGGACCACGGGCAAATAGGCTGATATTGTACCTCCGTGCACTCCCCGTGCCACGGGGCGGAGTTTGTCAAACTCCAGTAGATCTACCCAACATCCCCTCGCTTTCACAAATTAATGGCACAATTAAGTTGAGGACTTTTAAGTTATAAGGCATCCTTAGAAAACATGTGATATCATATGGTTTAGACTTTAACCTACACTAGCCATATTAAAACAGTTTTCGTTTCAGAAATCGTTTATTCAGAATTCACAAGTGTTCCCATAAAACACTTCAGTTCATCAAGTGGGTGCCGAGCATCCCGTGTTCTCAAGTTTATCAGTGAGGTGCCTTGCACTCTCGAGTTTGTCAGCATTGTTTTTCGTTAAGTTATTCTGTGTGGCCCATCGGACTCACGGTAAGCGGGTTAGTGACACTCACCTTTGGTTGCACTGCTACACTTCAAGTAAATCCAAATATTGTTGTTTAATGAAGACCTAGAACACGTTTAGGTCTTAAGTATTAGTTTCGTGTCTAATCTTTACTTAACGTCACTATGGCCCATAACATAGCACGTTGCAACTATGACTCGACATACCGACACACGACACCAATGGTTGATCATAAACAAGGGTTCATTTGAGTCAGATATCAAACATATTTCATCATGGCAAAATCATGCAAGTCATGGCATAACACTTAAGCAATTTCACAAGTTTGGTTTTTAGGTCAGGTCTTAGTTTCGCTAGCATAGTTTCGCTAGGCAGTTTCGCTAGGTGCACGGGCAGCACTTTCGCTAGGCAGTGCCCGGTAACACAGTTTCGCTAGGCTAGTTTCGCCCGAAACTGCTGACGCAGTTTCGCTAGCCTAGTTTCGCAGGGAAACTGGTTTGAACTTTCGTTCAGGTATTTCGCTCGATAGTTTCGCTCGAGCTGGTCTGGTCAGGTTCCCGGCGACACTATAGTTTCGCTGGTCAGTGTCGCTGGAAGGATACACAATTTCGCTACTTAGTTTCGCCCAGAGAACAACAGTTTCGCTGGTCGCGAAAAACATACGGATTTGCCTAAAAATCAACCTAACAGCTTCTGATCATACATGCAATTCATTATCTAGCATCCCTAGGCATTTACTAACATAAATCAAGCAACTTTAACAAGTTTAACATGCATTTTGATCATCAAATCTCTAAAATAGGTTCAAAACCCTAAAATGACCTATTTTGCACAAATCTCTAACATGGATGGATTTCACACCAAGGCGCAGGATTACCTACCGGACAAAATTTAAAATCCAACCATAATGTACCTCAGCATTTGAAAACATTCAATAATAAAATGAACACCTAGCCAATTTTATTCGAAGTAACAAAATAAAAGAAAAGAAGACAAATTAGATCACGGATCAATAACATTTGGTTCTTCCTCCATGTCCTCTTGAGGCTCCTCCTCAAAAAGTTCTTCTTCAAAGGGTTCCTCCTCTTCTTCTTGAACCGGAGCACCTTGAACCTGCAGGGCTGCCATTTGAGCTTGGAGGGTGGCGACCTGTGCCGCAAGTGCCGCGTTGGAATGTTAGAGTGCAATATGTCGTGTGATGGATGGATGCATGAATAATTGTTTAGCGCTTAATGAAATTGATATTGGATATATTAATTATTTGGTTGTATGCGTTCTAACGTATATAATGAAATTAATATTGGGTATATTAATCAATGAAATTTTTGTATGACAAACAGAATCAGGGCTGAACACCTCACAGAAGCTCAGATCCAGGATTTGATAAACGAAAATGTTGCGGCAGCACTCGCTGCGGCTCAAGCACAAGGAAACAACAACGGTGGTAAGTAAAACAAAGGAAAAATTGACTACAATTTTTTTTCTCTCACTCTCAAAAATTATTCTCTGAAATAATTTTATGAAACAATCCAGGCCCAGCTCAGTGTACCTTTAAAACTTACATGGATTGTAAGCCACTAACGTTCAAGGGTGATGACGGAGCCGTGGGTCTGCTGTGATGGCTCGAGAAATCAGAAAAGGTGTTCTCAATGTGCAACTGCCCAGTTGCGAATCGGGTAAATTTCACAACCGCTACACTCGAGGGAGCTGCCCTCACTTGGTGGAACGCACAAATCCAAATGCTAGGGCTCGACGCAGCGAATGCTATGACTTGGCAGGAATTTAAGGATGCCATGACGGATGAGTATTGTCCTCGCGACCAGGTCAAAAGGTTGGAAGGTGAGTTCTAGAACTTGAAAATGGTAAGTTCTGAGGTTGAAGAGTACACCGCTCGCTACCATGAGTACGCGGTGTTGTGTCCTACGATGGTTGATGCTGACTTCAAAAGGATTGAAAGGTACGTGGATGGGTTAGCTCCACAGATCAAGGGGATGGTTACTGCCTCAAACCCTGCAAATGTGAAGAATGCTATCAGGTTGGCCCATAAGCTGACTGACCAGGCCATAGAGCAAGGAACGTTGCCACCTAGAAAGGTCCCCAAAACTGCCCTAGATGGGAAAAGAAAGAGAGATGACCTAGGAGAGAAGGACTATATATTTTGGAACTTGTGTTACTCAGAGCACCTAGGAGAGAAGGACTATATATTTTGGATCTATCTGCTGCCACTCCAGCAAGTGGAATTGCATGCTTTATATCCAAAGCCTCAGTGGATGAATCCGATTTATGGCACAGGAGGTTATGTCATGTTAACTACAAGAACATGAACAGAATAGTGAATCTTGGCTTGGTTAAGGGTCTTCCTAATAAGCAGTTCAACTGTTCTGAGCACTGTGTTTCTTGCCTCAAGGGTAAGCAACACAAGACCTCCTTCAAGCCAAAAACTGAGTCTTCTATCACTCAACCTCTAGAACTTTTACAAATGGATTTGTTTGGTCCAACTAGAGTGATGAGTTTGGGAAAAAGGTCATACTGTTTTGTCATCATTGATGATTTTACAAGATATACTTGGGTGTTTTTCTTAAAAACAAAAGATGAAACTACTGAATTGTTAAAAACACTAATTGTATCTTTGGAAAATCAAGCAAAACTGAAGGTTAAGACAATCAGAAGTGACAATGGAACTGAATTTAAAAATCATGTTTTGAATTCATTTTGTGAGGAAAAGGGTATTTTTAGACAACTTAGTGCTCCTAGAACTCCACAACAAAATGGTGTTGCAGAAAGGAGAAATAGGACATTAATTGAGGCTGCTAGAGCAATGTTGGCAGATTCTAAATTACCTGTGATATTTTGGGCAGAAGCAGTAAATACTGCTTGCTACGTCCAAAACAGGACTTTGATTGTTAAAGGGAAAAATAAAACTGCTTATGAACTTTGGAGAGGTAGAAAACCTAACATTTACTTTTTCAAATCATTTGGATGTCCTGTTACTATCTTGATAACTAATAGGTTGTTACCTAAATTTGCTGAAAAAGCAGATGAGGGATATTTTGTTGGATATTCTGGTGTGTCAAAAGCATTCAGAGTATACAATAAAAGTACCAAAATTGTTGAGGAAACCATTAATGTGTCTTTTATTGAGAAATCTCTTAACAACTTTGTATCTCAACCGGATTGGTTATTTGATATAGATGCACTAACCTCTGCTTTCAATTTTACCATTGAGAAGCCATTAAGTTCAACAGTGCAGGAACAGGAACATAAGCAGAATCACTTGAGATCAGCTGAGAATATCTGGCAGATGAATACCAAGGGCCTGCAAATGCGACCTAACTTCTTTTCATCACTCAGCACCAAGCCTGTGACACCCAACAATTCAAAGAAAGTCTCTGAAATTGTTATTGCTGATGCAGAAATTCATCCGGTTGAACTTCCGGTTGAAGTTCAAACGGATCCTGTGACAGTAGAATCTCCGGTTGACACTCAACCGGAAAACAATTTTTCAGAAAATTTTGAGAACAATGAATCCAATGATTCAACTGATGCTGGGTCAAATGAATACAGTTTTGAGCATCTAATCTCAGATTCAGTCCCTAGTTCTCAAGAAGTTTCAGATCCTGTTTCACAAATCAACAATATTGAGTTACTACCTCAACTCAATATTCCTCACAATGGGAGAAGTCATGAATTTCCAATGTTTACTGATAGAAGAGTTAGTAAGAATCATCCAAGGGAGAATATTATAGGAGACTTGTCAGCTCCTGTGTTGACAAGAAGCAAGTCTATTGATGCAAACATTTGCCTACATGCTGCATTTCTGTCTCAAGAAGTACCCACAAAGATCAATGATGCTCTAGAAGATGAAAGCTGGGTAGAGGCAATGCAAGAGGAATTGTTTCAGATCAATAAACAGAAGGTTTGGGAATTGGTAGACCTTCCAGAAGGTGAAGAACCAATTGGCACCAAATGGGTATTCAGAAACAAGAAGGATGACAGGGGAATAGTGATCAAAAACAAGGCAAGACTTGTAGCTCAAGGCTACACACAGGAAGAAGGCATTGATTATGATGAAGTTTTTGCTCCAGTGGCCAGGCTTGAAGCAATCAGAATATTTCTTGCCTATGCTGCTTTCAAAAACTTTCTGGTATTTCAAATGGATGTCAAATGTGCCTTTCTTTATGGTCTTTTGGAACAGGATGTGTATGTCAAGCAACCTCCAGGCTTTGAAGACCCTCATCACCCCAACAAGGTATGCAAGCTAATCAAGGCTTTATATGGTCTCAAGCAAGCTCCTAGGACATGGTATGAAACTCTTTCAAACTACCTCCTAGAGAATGGCTACAAGAGAGGAGCTATTGACAAAACACTTTTTGTGAAATCTGATGGCAAAGATACTTTGATGGTACAAATCTATGTTGATGACATCATCTTTGGTTCATCAAATGCTGCCTTATGCAAAGAGTTTGAAGGTCTGATGCAATCTAAGTTTGAAATGAGTTCAATGGGTGAACTGAATTTCTTCTTAGGATTACAAGTGAAGCAAACTGCAAATGGAATATTCTTGAATCAGTCAAAATATATTCAAGATATGCTAAAAAGATTTGACATGCTGTCTGTTTCAACTTCAAGAACCCCCATCTCCACTTCCCACAAGTTAAACAGTGACTTAAGTGGAAAGCCAGTGGATGTTCATCTCCACAGGGCAATGATTGGATCACTGCTCTATCTCACAGCTAGCAGACCTGACATCATGTTTAGTGTCTGTTTATGTGCTAGATACCAGTGTCAACCAAAGGAATCACACATGTTAGCAGTGAAGAGAAAATATTAGATATCTCAAAGGACAACCAAAGCTTGGGTTGTGGTATCCAAAGAATTCAGATTTCTCCTTCAAAGCTTACACTGATAGTGATTATGCTGGCTGCAACTTAGACAAGAAGTCTACTACTGGAGGATGCCAATTTTTAGGAGAAAGACTTGTGTCTTGGCAATGCAAGAAGCAGACCTGTGTATCTACTTCTACTGCTGAGGCTGAATATATTGCCGCATCAAGTTGCTGCAGTCAAGTCTTATGGATTCAGAATCAAATGTTGGATTATGGCATCAAGTTCATGGAGACTCCTATTCTTGCAGACAACAACAGTGCCATCTCAATCACAAACAACCCTGTTCAACACTCAAAAGCAAAACACATTGACATCAGGTACCATTTTATTAGAGATTGTGCTGAGAAACATTTAATTAGAATGGTTAAAGTTCATACAAATCAACAATTGGCTGATTTGTTTACCAAAGCATTTGATGAAGCTAGATTTTTCTATCTCATTAGTGCCATTGGTATGATGAACTTTGACTGATTAAACTGTTTTCACAAACTTAATAAAAGAGACCATTTTGTGTCAAAGAGCCCGTCTCTTGATACAAAAAGAAAAAGAAAAAGAAAAGTTTATGTATCAGTTAGACACCTTTTCAATCATAGTCAAGTCATATTGTTAAACTATGACAACTGATACATGTAATTTTCAAAATCAAGTGTTTTTCTTTCTTCCGGTTGAACTTTCCAGTTCAACATATCCGGTTGAATCTCAACCGGAAAGTCATCTTCAACCGGAAACTCATGTTTTGATCACACCATCCCAATTTTTGAAACTAATAAATTTCTCGGTACTATTTGCATTAACTCAAGTTCAAACTGTTACAAGTGTAAGCACTGAAACGGGTACTTGTGAATGAACTAGCTAACAACTATAAATAGTACTAAGGAGATCAACTACAGCCGTTGATCTCATACGGGCTAATCTAACCGTACATAAAAGTCAAACAATAAACTTACTAAAAGAACATTAGTAAACATACAAAAGAGGAAATGTGCAAAATGCATTTATCTATAAGTAGGAGACGGCTAGGATGTGACTTTGGAAGAATGAAAGTTGTTGCAGGTCTGAATTCTGCAAAAGTAATATTCCTGTACTTTTCCGGTTGAACTCTTTATTCTGTTGGATAAAAGAGTTCACCCGGAAATGTTCTTCCGGTTGAGCTTCCGGTTGACAAAAGCTTCCGCTTGAGCGTTCTTCCGCTTGAACATATCTTCAACCGGAGATCTTCGTCTCGATCCGGTTGACTCAGAAAATCATTTCCTTACAATCTCCCCCTAAGATGATGCTGCCAAAATTTGTCCTCTGTATGTTGTTCTTCAAAAATTGACTATCTCCAAGAACTTCATTCTTCAGGAGATGGTGGCCTTTCAAATTGAATCCTTGTTTTGTTCAATTCTCTCATGATCCTCCTGGTCTTAAAGTTTCTGGATGCAAGAAGGGGTCGTTTAGCAATTGACTTCTTCCTTCCAGGTGAAACACCAGAGGCAGGATCAGCAGATGGCTTGACAGTTTCAGTTGGGACTTTTTCTTTCCCTTTATCTGCTTGAGAAGAAGTTTGAACAGAACTGGTTGCGGCTGACTCAGTGGGTTCAAAAGGTTTTGTTGGAGATATGGTGGGTGGTTTCATGGCTTGTGGTTGTGGAGTTGAAGAAGTGGAGTGTTTAGGTGGTGATGAAGGTTGATTATACTTCCAAGTAGGAGGGCAGGGTTTAGGCTTAGCAGGGGTGATATCAGTCCAGTTATCTAGCCTGTATTTTGGATGAATATACTTAGGCTTGGTAGATCTGGATCCCCTGGGCCTAGGATTCATTCCCCTGGGTCTATGGGAGTAAAATCTGGAAGATGGAGTGGGAACACGGGAGGCTGATTGCTTGAGTCTTTCCAACAAGTTGGAAGGGAGAGACTCAGCAAGTAGGTCAGATTCTTCAAAGGGTTCTGGCTTAATGTATGTAGATGAGGGGTTACCTGTGACTGTCTCAGATGGCAATGGCATTTGGAGACTTGGGATCACAGCAAACTCTGCTCCTTTTACTTGTTTGAGCAGCTCATCTACAATTTTACATGTATCTTTAGCCTTCATCTTCTCTACTTCAGCAGCAGGCTTGAGACATCTGATGATGGCACATTTCTTGATCCTTTCCAATAGCTCCAAGTTGTCTAAACTCTTGTTTAAGACAGTTGGCATTTTGGAAGCTATGTTGATCAGCCTGTTTTTCTCCTGTTCATCCAATTTAGCAAGGTCGTAGACCTGCATTCTCCATTCAATTGACCTCTTCCTTGCTTCATCTACCATTCCTTCAACCACAAAATCATTAGAGAAAAGATCTAGATCTGCCAAGAATTTGTTGTATTGAATGTTTGATTTGGCTTCTTCTGATCTTATTCTGGATTGATTATCTTCCCAGTCATGGACGAAATCTTCTTCAATTAGATCATCCATAGTCTCTTGCTCTTCTGACTGGTCAGAATCGACCATAGTATCTAATGCTCTTGGTTGAGGAGTTATGCAATCCTTACTCTTCTTCAGTCTGATCATCCTCCTTGGTTTGGCTTGTTTCTTTCTTTTAAAATTTAGAGGAGGTTTCGAGTCGGAGGTGGAATGCATTTGAATCAAAGTTTCAGCAATCTCAGCTTCAGTTGAGTTTTCCGGTTGAGTCTTTTCCGGTTGAGATTTTTCCGGTTGAGACTCTTCCGGTTGAACTTCAGCCGGAGATTTTGTACTTGTATTTTTCAGTACATTGCTGATTGTTTCAGTTGTAGCTTCTTCTCCTTTTTCTCCTTCAACTTCTTCAGTCTGAGTGACTGAAGCATCATCAACCACATCTTCATGAACCATATCAACAACTGGTTCAGAAGCAATGTTAGTTGTGATTTCATCCACTTTAGATTTGGCAATTGCCTCCTCTTGTGGGATAATCACATTGGTCAAGAAATGCTTGACCTGCAGAATGCTCTCTGGCTGAGCACCTGCAACTAACATTGTTGCTTCAATCATTCCCAACAGGCTTGGGTCCTGTGGAAATACCTTCATGAGTGAGCTCATCTTCACCTTAGTCAACCCATCAGCAACTGAAAAGGGGTCAACATCAGCCAGTTTGAAGGCTGTATGCCTTACATCTTCAGGTAGAGGCACTGTTTGATCGACTTCTTCTTCTTCAGTTGTGGTTGCAGCAGCAGCAATATCAGGTGTTGGAGGATTAGTCTTCTCCCCCTTTTTGGCAGCATCAGCTTCTACAGCCTGACCTCCAAAAGGAAATGGGTTCAAAGAGCTAACCTCAGCAGAATGCTGTGCAACCGGTTGGAATTTCGGTGCAGGGGAAGTTTCCGGTTGAGCAGATGGGGCATCAACAGGAACTTCTTGAGCTTGAGCAGCAGCAGGAGATGACATTACATGGCTGGCAACAGTCGAATTGAGACTGGTTACCTGAGCCTGTAGTGATTTGTACAAGACCGTCAATTCTGTAAGTGTTAAACTATCCTCAACTGGAATTTTACCAGCATCATAGGAAAAAGATGGACCATCAACCCTAGGTTGATCAAGTCCACCACCCTGGTTTTCTCCGCATCGAGAAAGTAGAATTTGGGATTGACCTCGCTCCAGGAGCAGCTCCGATCGCGCGTGCACCATATCGTCTAGCGGTGAACGAATTAAATGAGCTATCCACACAGCTGCAAGAACTGTTAGATAAAGGTTTTATTAGACCTAGCTCGTCACCATGGGGAGCACCAGTATTATTCGTCAAGAAGAAGGATGGCACATTTAGGATGTGCATTGATTACCGCGAACTCAACAAGGTCACTATCAAGAATCGATACCAATCTGTCACACCCCGGTCAACGGTTTCGGGTGTGAGCGAGAATGGAACCATAGTCGAGGATACATAGAACACTTCTAATAATTTAAAAACTTCATAAAACATTAATTCGTTTCATTGCAGCGGAAAGAGTAGTGGAAACATCAATGTCTTACAATTTAAAAACATAAGTCTTAAACGATTATTAAAAGCTTAAAGCAGTTAAGTCGG
>JBCNJP010012203.1:0-14210 GCA_039602395.1 Deinandra increscens subsp. villosa
TGAAAGATTGAGTTTATTTACCTTGTTGTGTTTGTTTTCTCACATATTCTCATGTATACGATTGTTATCGACCAAACCAATCCAACGTTCAGTCACTTTCAGAACAGAGGTGTTGGAAATAGCTGACAAAGAACCTGAAGTAACCAAACCTCAGGTGGTGACTGAAGGGGAAATTCATGTTCAATCGGAACTTCAACTGGAAGTCCAACCGGAACTTCAACCGGAAACTCAACCGGAAGAACAAAGAAGTGAAGGAGCAGAAGACATAGCCGAAACCCTGATAGCCTTAAGGAGCTCAGATGCCAGTTCAAGCGGAAACACCTGTTCAAACTGATATTCCAAAAACCATTCAACAGGTGGTTCAGACTCCTGAAGCTGAGACTATAGTGAAAATGGTGGAAAATGCCAAAAGGATAGCAGAAGATGAAAGGCTAGCCAAAGAACTTCAAGAGAAATATGATCTGTATCTGCAAAATTGAGTGTTTGAAAACTTTCTTGAAGAAGCTAAACAAGATCTTTCAACTGGAGACTAAAGAATTATGATTTGGATGCAGTGACTAAAACTGATAGGCAGAGGTTGATTTCGATTGCCTCTCAATTACCTACCAGGTTGACAAAGAATGATGAAAATTACATTTAATTGAAAAAGGTACAAAGGGCTCTTTTGGTTAGAAACTTGAAGACAGAGGAAGAGGTAGCTCAGATGCAAGTTAGGGAACTGTGCAACTTAATTGATACTATCTTCTATGAGCTTAAGAGAGAGATAGCTGTTGTTAACCCTAACTTGGTGATGCCTTCACCTTCAGAGCTCATCTCAGGTACAACAACTAATGTAAATGTTAAACCTGAATTTACTGATGTTGTAGATGTACAACCTCCACCCTCCTTCATTTACAATCCAAACCCCATACCTACAACTATTCCATCTATTCTACAGTCACTTGTCATCACACCATACAAACCACCCTCCATCTCCAAGAAAGTAGCCACCAAGCTTGCCAACCCAAGTACAGAACAGATAACTTTACACCCATCATTCCCCTCAAGAAGAAGCCTCCACCTACCATGGACTTTTCTGACATCTTCCCACCTACTCCACCTTCAAGTCCCACACCAGAAGCTATTCAACCACCAACACAAACCTCCCTACCTCCTCTCACCATCAATGAACCTTCTACCACCATCACCAAACCTACTGAAGCCCAAACTGGCCCTTCTTCTTCATCTGACAAAGGCAAGAGACCTGTTGTGCCAGAATCTATAATTGATTCTGATGAAGAAAGGATGATAAGAAAAAGGAAAATGATGCATGCCAAGAACAAAAGAGATCAAAGGCAGAAAAGAAAAGCTCCACCCAGAAAAAGGCAAATTGTGGGCTGGACATTGGATGAATCCACCTTGGATTTCACTTTCAACATGGCAAATGGCTCAACTCAAGTGGTAAACGTTCACAAGGCCACTACACATCTTACTTTGCTGCAAATGACAGACATCATTCTGAAGCTTCGAGAAATTCTGAGTCCCTCAAAAGCTGAGCATATGTTAAGGCTTGTCATTGAGCCAACTGTGCTGGAATGTCGAGTGTTCTACATAAGCAATTTAGATGATGACTCAGCAGAAGAAGAAGAAGAAGAAGAACCTACAAGTTAAATAAAGTTTATCATTTGGGAAGAGGAGGAGAAGGTCTTTTATGTTCACAGAGCCGATGTCACATTCACAATTCATGAGTCCATTTCTGTTCAAGAAGAATGGAGCGAAATGGACTGGGAATCTTTCAAGCATGTGAAGGTGACCAAAACAAACTCAAAAGAGCTGTCTCAGAACCTTGATGCCAACATCAGAACCACGGACAAGTAGGTCAAGGATAAGAAAATTTTTGGGTACAAGTCAGTTTTTGAAGATAAACATTGAAGTTGAAGAATAATTTGACAGCATCAGCTTAGGGGGAGATTGTAAGGAATATTGCGCTTAGAAGATTTCCGGCTGAATGCCAATTTTGTATAGTTCCGGCTGAAGTTGAAGTTGAAGCGGAATTCTCACTTCAAGCGGAACTGGCAGTTCAAGCGGAAAGAAGCAGTTTTGTCCTTTAGAGAATATTCCGGGTGAACTCAATTATCCACCAGATAATGAGTTCAACCGGACTTTTCCTGAGATGTCTTTTCAGCAAGTCCAATCCTGCAAAAGCTTCTCGTATGCTTCTATATCTGATTCAAGCCGCTCTCCTAAAGTAGTATGTTGCTTCAAACACGCAAGATATTCCAATTGTCGATGTTTATTCTTTTGGTAGTTTGTATTTGACTTTTTAGTTTACGGTCTAGATTAGATCGCATGAGATCAATGGCTGTCACTGATCTCATCAGCACTATATATAGCATAGTTAGCTCTTAGTTTACACATCATCGTTGTTATCATCTGTTCTTGAACAACTTGTAATAGTGTAGGTTTGAGTTAATGCAAATAGTGCCGAATATTTGATACTTTGTTGTTACTATCTTTCTGCAAATCAAGCTTTTACAGTATACACAAGAACTAGATATCTCTTAAGTAAAGTGAAATATAACTTTAATTCCGCAGGGTTATATTTGCAAGTAAAGGGATTTGTTTTAGTTTAACTCTAACTAATAACGATCCTACAGGTTTGGTACACTGAGACTAGTTTTGGTACGCTGGCAGAAAAGTGGTGTTCTCTAAAACTGACGTAACTTGAAAACCGTTAAGAGTTACGGGAGCTAATACCAGCCAAAACATTCGTCTCGACGAGATCTATACTTTTAGTCGCCTAACGGCTAGTACCCTCTGGTTTGACCCCAAAATCCCACTTGGAAGACCTCCATTTTCGAGTTTGAAGTTTTGATATCCAATTTCACAATTTTCAAAATGTATGCAATTGATGCATTTATTGCGAGTCATAGTCAGAATGTGCCAAAGTTGATAACTCTTGAAGATTATCATGGTTAACAACAAATTTTAGAGCATACATTATTGATTTGGATAAAAGGTTATGGTTACCGATTTCAAATGAATATCAGTATCCAATTTTTGGTGGTAATTGTAAGATGAGATGGAATTTTTCACTTGAAGAAAGGGAATCATATGATCAAAATGAAAAGGCTATTGCACTTCTTCTGTTAGCTTTGCCTATAACTTTTAAAAGTCAAGTCAGGGATTGTCAAACAGCAAAGCGGATATGGGATTTTGTAAAGAAACAGTGTGAGGAACATACGTCTAGATTTCTCAGAAAACAGTTGATCAAGAGTTGAAGTTTAAAGGTAAAATTGAAGAATTAGAGAAGAAAGAAGCAAAGTTATCTGAAGAAAATAGTATTCTGAGAAAAGAATTGGAGGAATGGAAAATTAAAATTCATGATGGTTACGAAGCAAAAATTCAACAAAGTGCATCTTCCTCTTGTACAACGTGTACTGATTTTGTTAAAATGAAGGAAGATTGGTTGAAATAAAAATAAGTGTTAATTGAAGAATGCAATAAAGCTAAAGCTCATGAAAAGGAAGCTCTTAAAGATTTGATGCTTTATTTGCAAAATGTTATCCTCTTCAACAAAAATATGAAAATGTTAATAAAATTGTTGTCGAAGCTGCTGATATAGTAATTTAACTTCAAGAGGAACTCACAAAGTTGCGTGACAAAAATGGTGAGGTTCAGAGTCAAAATGAAATTTTGAAACAAGATGTTGTCTCTTATAAGAAACGGGTAGAGAAGGTTACTGCTGAAGTTCTTGTTGGATGTGATAGAATGTATAGTCAAAAGCTTAAGTATAACGAGTTATCTGAGAAATTTATTGATTCTCAGAGAGACTTACTGGACGCTAATAAAAAGATTTCTGAGATAAAAATTGAAATACTTGAATTGCAAAGACAACTTGAGAATTGCAATACATTAAGTGTGTTTCAGAATTATTTGTATCATCTGGAATGAGATGGCAAACCAAGCAAAGATGTTAATAATCATGAAGTTCCTTCTCAAGTGGATCTGAAAATGTCATCTAATGATAATTCAACCAAGAAGTTACAAGATTATCCTAAAGGAAATGGTGTTAAGTATGGAAAAATAAAGAAGTCAAAATCTAAGAAGAATAAAAAGGAGGTTGATTACAGCAATGGATATTAGTTTGATTCAAAATCTACATTGCTTGAAAAAGAAAATGTGTTTAATGGAAATCCAGGAAAAGTGAAAGTGCCAAAGTTTCCAGAGATTGTGATTAGATGATTCATTGATTTCCGGGAAGAATGATTTAAAAGGAATCAAGTCTGAATTTACAAAGCTTGCCAAACAAGGTCATGAAATTCTGAATTCTGTTCAAGATAAATTGAAGCAGAAGAATGGTGGTTTAGGATTTGATGAAAAAGAAATGCAAATTCAAGATTTCGACAAGAAGGAATTCAAAACTAAGCAGAAAAATAAACAGAAGGTGTTTTCAGATAAGAAGTCTCAATTTTGGAAGAAGAAGAAAGTGTCTTCTCCATCTGCAAATGAAAAGGTTTCTTCTGAAGAGTCTTCTTGCATATTTGATGCTATATCACAAGGCGGTAAAAATTCAGATTCATTTCATTCTGCTAAATCGAACAAGTTTTATCATCAAGATAAATTCTTTGGTTATGGAGATGATTCTGGTTTTTATGATTCTCCAAAATGTTTTTCAAAATTTCAGAAACCAAATAAATTTGAACCTGTCTTTTCAAAAGTGTATGATGAATGTTTGAATGATCAGTTTGGAAAACCAATTTCACTCAATTCAACCAGTACTCGACCTTGTTATGTTTGTCATCAGAAGGGTCATTATGCAAATAATTGTCCTACGACAGCTAAACATTCATCATCAAATGCCAAACATACAATGTATGTTGATCTTGATGGCATTAATTTTGGTGAAACAATACTCAACACTAACCTTTTCTTGGAAAAAGAAACTTACTTCAGAAAAGTTGGGTAGTAGTTCTGATTGTCATTCATCAGTTAACAATGGTTCACCAGAAAGTATAAAACCAAAACAGGAATGGAGACCAAAAGTTGTCTCCACAGCCAACACAAATTTTGTTGAAGACACTGGATGACCTATCATCGTTGTGGATGAGGGTCGGGGTTATAAGAAATTATTAACTTCCAGTGTTTGCAGGTATTTCAAGAAGACCTGTTAGTAATCGAGAGATTGCTGACAGTGGAATACTTGTGGTTGATTTAAGTTAAATTGCATCGTTCCTATCTTTGAAACCAAATGATTTTCAAAATTATCATTTTCAAAAATGTGTCAAGTGTTGATCGATCATTTTTCATTTTCTTCGTTCATATTTTTAGGGGGAGAAAATTTGAAAATTCAAAAAAAAAATAGTGCTTGTTTGAATTTTAGAGGGAGAAAATATGGAAAATATAAAAAAATGAATAAAAATTTGAGAAATTGATCCGACAAAAGCGAGAAATGATAGTACATCAGCATATATGTTTATCTGCCATGGATAGACTAAGTCTAAAGGTTGTAGGTACTTGCATAATTTGTGAATGTGCATGACTAATGTGATATCTGCAAGTAAGATATAAACATAAAGCTTGCCTGATGATCTTTGATTGTTTGCTTCTTGATGAAATATTGTGTGATGATTCCAAAAATAGAATAAGAGATATCCTGATGAATGCATGTTTTCATTTTGTAAGATTTAATCTTGTTCGATTTTCTTTATTACGTCAAACGATTGGTCTTTCTCTGCGTATCGAAAGATCGACCTGATCATTGTTCATTTGACATTCTGCTTTATTTTTCATGTTGTTTCGTATAATTCATCGGACTTTCTCTGCGTATACGGAAGTATTGACCTGATCGTTGTTGAATTATACAATTTCAACTTGTTTTGCTTTCTTATTTTCTCAAATACTTAGGCTTTCTCTGCGTGTCCACAAGACCGACCTGATTGCTAGGTATTTGGGGTTCTGCTTTATTTTTGCATAACTCATCAAGGATGATAAATCTCTAAGAAAATTTGCTTCTATATGATAAACATGATGATTTGCCAGTATTTCTGATAGAGTGGAGGCCGTGTTATCAGTGCATGATAATATTACCTTAAACATATCTAAACACGATAAAAAATTATTAGTGCATGCTGAAATAAACATAAATGTTATATTTGCAATTATTTTGGCTTGCATGCTGATTAAGACCGAAATTGAAATGTGCTAGATGCGTTATGTCTGATATGATCTCGCGTCGTGATCTTTCTCACAAAATACCAAAAATAGAGTTTGTTTCTATATTGCATTTTATTTTTTATTTCAGAAAAATCAAAAAGATTTTTGGTGTGTTTTAGCATGAATTTCATAAAAGCCAAAATATTTTATTTCTTATTTGTTTTCGATTGATCGACACAAGATACGAAAAACATTTTCAAATCTATAGCTTGGATTCTCGAAGAGAAGTTTTGCGCCAAGATTAACTTATGTTGGCTTGAAAATGGAAAACCGCTTTTCTGTCTTCTGAAATTGCAGGTTGTGTGCCGTCAAGACTCAAGCATGGTGAAAGGGGGAGTATGAAGTATCTTTCTCAAATGGATTTTGAAGTTCAATGATTATTCAAGAATGATCCAACCATGCAAGCTCTGTTGCTGACAAGAAATTTCAAGTTGAAGATCAGATGTAACAATGCTGAAGATTGAAGACTGAAGTTTAGTTAGCATAGATACACTACACGTTAAGGGGGAGTTTGTTAGAGCGTATTCCTATGCTACATTTTGTCTCGTGTATTGTATCTATGTGAGAGCATGAGTATGTGAGTCTTAGAGACAGCGTACCATAGTCCGTACCAATTGGTATGGAGCCAACGTACCAATGGTACGTTGGATGGTACGCTGGGCAGTTTGAGTCACCTATAAATAAGTTGACATGTTTAGCATGCTAGAGCAGCTAGTCATTTCATCTCCACTAAGTGTGTGTTTCTAAGTGTGTTCTAGAGAGAGAAACCAAAGCCTTGTAATTGTTTTCTTGGTGAATCAATAAAACGAAGCTTATTTACATTCTATTGCACTAGATTGATCGGTTCATCCAGTAGTAAGATCCCCATGTGCTTTTACAAATAGTTTTCAGAAGACCTTTCTTAGAAACTTGGAGATCAGTGATCAACCCGAAAAATGAAGAGATGACGCTCCAACTCAGAGATCATTAGCTTTCTGTGAAGATCGAAAGATCCCTTAGGTATCTTACATCTGACGACCCTCTTTGGTTGCAAGAAGTATAAGAAGAAAAGATCACCCATGAGATCCTAGAAGAGGAGAATAACCCATCTCCTGACGACGATCACTCGACGCCTGAGTCAGTCCAAGCATACAAGCCAACCTAGAAGAGGAAGACTCTAACAGCACACCGACAGCTACAGATCAACCCGCTCTGGAACTAAAAGAACTCTCAGAACATCTAGAGTAGGCCTTCTTGGACGACGATCACAACTCGCCTATAATCATTTTTGCACGCTTGAGCCCACAAGAAAGGAAGCATTGCTTCCTGTTCTGTGTAAGCACAGGAAGGCTATTGCATGGAAGCTCTCTGATATCAAAGGAATTAACCCATCGCTTTGCACCCAAAAGATCCTTATGGAAGACGTATAAGCCTGTTAGTCAGCCGCAACCAAGCGTACCCCCAACATTCAAGAAGTGGTGCAAAAGGAAGTTGTTAAATTTCTTGACACTGGACTTATATACCCCATATCTGGCAGCCCTTGGGTTAGTCCTGTTCAGTTGTACCCAAGAAGGGAGGAATGACTCTCATCACCAATGTTAAAGATGAAATCATTCCTACTCGCTCAGTAATCACTGTCTGGAGAGTCTGCATAGACTATAAAAGGCTGAATGACGCCACCCGAAAAGATCACTTTCCTTTGCCATTCATAGACCAAATGCTCGAACGTTTGTCTGGACATATGTATTATTGTTTTGTTGATTTCTCTGGGCATTACCATGTCCCTATAGACCCAGAGGATGAAGAGAAAACAACATTCACATGTCCATAAGACACCTTCCCCTACAAATGTATGCCTTTCACCCTATGTAGTGCTCTTGCTACCTTTCAGCGTTGCATGGTTGCCATTTTCTACGATATGATCAAAAAATCCATGGAAGTCTTCATGGACGAATTTTTGGTTTTCGGCAACTCATTCGACCATTGTCTGCACAATCTAAAGAAAATGCTCGCCCGATGTGAAGAAATTAACCTGGCCTTAAATTGGGAACAGTGTAATTTTATGGTCCAAGAAGGCATAGTTCTTGGTCATAAAGTTTCCCAAACCGGATTAGAGGTAGATAAGGCTTAGATAGACACTATCTCTCGTCTACCACCACCATCTTCCATCCATAATATTCACAGTTTCCTCGGACACGCAAGATTCTACCGCCGTTTTATCAAAGACTTCTCCAAGATCTCAAGACCTTTGACAAAACTGTTAGAGAAAGAAGCAGTCTTCAATTTCGACAAAGATTGTTTGGAAGCTTTTACCCTCCTCAAAGAAAAGCCTGTTCATGCACCAAATATGACTGCACCAAACTGGTCTCTTCCCTTTGAGATCATGTGTGATGCAAGTGACTATGTTGTGGGAGCGGTACTGGGTCAACGAAAAGATAAGCATTTCCATTCGATTTACTACGCCAGTAAAACGTTTAACGATTCCAAGGAAAACTACACAGTTACCGAAAATGAATTATTAGCAGTGGTATTTGCTTTCGATAAATTTCGTTCTACCTGGTGTTATCAAAGACTATCGTTTTCACTGATTACGCAACTATCACATATCTTTTCAAGAAGCAAGACGCTAAGCCACGACTCATCTGTTGGATTCTTCTACTTCAAGAGTTCGACATTGAGATTCGAGATAAGAAGGGTGCTGAGAACACTACAGCTGATCACCAATCCAGGCTTAAAAATGATACTCAATCTTCAGGAGGTGGAATAAACGAAAGGTTTCCAAAAGAATACCTCGTAAGAGTTGATTCTTCCGCAGAACCGTGGTTAGCATACATAACGAATTTACCTAGCAAGTGGATTAGTACCTAGAGGGTTAACACATCAACAGCGAAGAAAATTCTTTGCTGAAACTAAATATTTCATGTGTGAAGACCCATATCTTTTCGAGATATGTGTCAAATAACTTATCAGAAGATGTGTCTACCATATTGAGACCACTAGAATACTTGAACACTATCACTCATAACCTTGTGGTGGTCATCACGGAGCTAACGCCGGTACAAGAAAGGTCCTCGAATCTTGTTTCTACCGGCCAACTATATCTATTACTATATATAATACATATTGCCCTAAAGGGCATTTTCGTCATGAAAAATGCTTAATCCTTAAGACGCATACAAGAGTTTTTGCATTGCATACAAGTGTTTCAAGCATTAATTATAAACCCTCAAACTCAAATCTATTTGAGGCGTTCATATCTCTGAGGTTAATGTGGGAATTAACCATACCTGCCTCCTTTAACACGCATAGCACGCAAGACAGGCTCCTCGAGAACTCGCAAGCCGTCTTCTTTCATCTGCGTTCGCAAGAGAGGCCTCGATTCTCCATTCACTCTCCCTTCTATTGGGCTACTGTATCAATCCTCCCTCCCACGCTGCTCCATCCTTTCATCTTCGTTCAATTGTAATCATTACTATATCGAAGGGCAAGATCTCCGATCCTTCAAACTTGATGGCGCCCAAACGGATTCCTCACTCCATAAATTCATAAACATTCTGCCGAGCTTGGTTTCATTATGCCTTTTCCAGTCGATTTAAGGTAATTTATGCCCCTCCATCGGTGTTCCTTTTCTGCAATAGTGGTAACTGTTTTCTTCTAATTCTAATTGTTCTAATTTTAATTCTAGAATTTCTGCTTATTTGTTCTAATTCTGGAACTCCGAAGAATTCAAGCTTGCTTAATCCTAATTACGTGGGAGAGGTAATTCCCTGATTATACTAAATTGTTTACTAAACTCTCAGTTTTGTCATTCGTAGTTAAATTGTTTTGAAGTGTTTATGGCCTTTTGTTCAAACACTTCAGTTTCTTTAATGTTCAAACACTTCACATGTTCAGACTCACTATTAACCTTTTGACACTTTGACCCAAATGACATTCATAAATTCAAATGGTTCTTTACTATTTTTTACCACTGGTTTTTTTTAGCCACTGGTGCTTCAAATGGTTCGTTAAAATTCAAATGGTTCTACCAATTTGCTTATAAGGAAATTCTTTTAGAAAATCTTACAATTTGAACATGGATATGATTATGTTATGTATCTCATACAGACTATAAGAGTCAATGTTTCTATCATATAACCTTCATTTTCTACAAAAAGATAAATCCAGATCCTTTAAAGAAGACCCAAATCAATTTCACCTTATCACTGCAGTTTGATGTCATGTTTTTTAAAATGATTTTAGAACCTAATCGTGTGTATTTTACAACCTACTTAGAAATATAAAATTGAGTATGTAAAAACCACAATTGCAGGTACCATTATTTGTGTCAAATTTGGTTTTGAAGCTCGATCTTCATCTGCAATCGGTTTTTCAGGTACCAATGTTTATTTGATGATCTCTGTTGCTTTTATCATTTGCAAGTTCTGGTATAACCTTAAAAATGAACAAAAATGGTTTTGCAGATTTACTTATGTGACAGACCAACAGAAGTCATATAACCCAACAGTTGAGAACATGATTTAAAAAAAAATAATCCGATTTGTAGACCCAACAGGAGTCATATAACCCAAAAGTCAAAGAACTAAAGATAATATATTGAGCAATCTGTTCATTCATATGGTGGAAATTTATTACAAATAGGTTCTGTGTAATAAACTCCCTTTTCTCTACCATGCCCAATCATCTGATCCATTTAGGTTCCGACCCATTTAGGTTCTTACCCATTAAGGTTCTGTTTATTACAAAGCCAAAGTTTATCTTCAATCTAGAAGTCTCAATGAGTTTGATAAAGAAGTCTCAGTGAGTTGATTTTATGATTGTCACTTGGAATTGGAATTGAGTTGATTTTATGACTATTACTTATTGAAACCAAGAATGTGGACAGATTTTTAAAGTAGAAATAATACCCAAAACAACAGTTCACAAGTACACAAGTACATGGATAAAAACGACCCCCTGATGATGACCCATTAGTTCATGTAATACTTTGATGAGACTGCATCAATCTGCATCATCTTAGTAGTTAAGAATCATATAGACAGTTGCAATGTCTACAAACAGGACATGGCAGCATTGTAATAATATTGAACAGGACATGCATATGGGGAATAAAAGTGAACATCAAAAGGGTTCAAATTGTGTCAAAAATTGCCTATAGTAGTGGAGAAACGATGGGTTCAAAATGGGTCAAAACTTTTAATATAAACTTCTAAAAACTTTTAATATAAACTTTTATTGCAAGATGTTGTAATCAATTTGTTTGCTTTGTATTCAACTATTCAACCACTCTTATGTATTGAACTTAAATCTGTATGTAAGTTATGTTTTAGTTTGAATCTGTTTGTTATCCTGTTTACTTATGTTTTGAATCTGTTTACTTATGTTCATATGTTCAAAAAGTTATCAAAGTGTTCATTTTGAAAAAGAAACATTATTCCATCTGTATGTGTTACCCCTGCAGCATAATTTGTTGTAGTAAAGAAAATAATGCGTATTGAAACTGTGATCTGATCTGAAAGAAAATAAATAAAAGAAAGAAAAGGTGCAGAGTTATATATATTGCTGAGTTACCAAAAGAAAGAAAAGGTGCAGAGTAATTGGGCATTTTTAAATTGAATGCGAAAAGTAATTTTAAATTGGAGACTATATGGTTATTTGTAGTGCTGAGTTACTAAAGAATATCATCAAATTATTTCATCATGACTAGGGTATAGTGGAACTTCATAGTCATTTTGGATTTACTACCACCATCTTTGAATCTAAAATGAACTTTTTATATCTTTTTGAACATAGCTTTTTGTTATAGTTATAGATATGACCACTAAATTTGTTCTTCATTTTTTCTCAGTTGTGCTTGCTCTTCAGTGGTTGGTTGGCTTACTAAGTTATCTTTCTCAGGCTTAACAGGTTTGTGAATATATCACTTAACATCTGGTCAATATATCAATGCTATTGTATGTCTTTCATATTTTTTTTTTTTGATAAATTTATTTGATGTCTTCTTGGTAAGTGTTGTTTTGCTGTTACACAGTTTAGTAGATAGTCCTTGGACATAGTTCTGACCCAAATGACATTCACAAATTCAAATGGTTCTTTAATCTAGTTCTGACCTAGTTATAAGATGAGAATCCATTACTCTTATGATAAACCTCTAACTGACCTTAAATTGATATCATTAAGTTGTATACAACAAAATTATAATGAACATCTAAGTTCAGAATTAATAACATAATTCCATCATGTAGACCCAATGAAGCCATAAGAGATTGATCAACAGAAACAAGAAATAAATCACCTTGAACAATAAAAAGTAAATTGATATCAAAGAGTGTATTATATTTTAGAATTCGAGTTGTCGATAGGAGAATAACACACACAAACCAAATATAATAGCAAATAATAAGTAACCATCAGGAAGATACCAAGTAAAACCCTGCAAAAAAGGGCATCATAGATGTATTAGAATTACATAACCAGCAACTCTTCTAAAACAGTTTCTGAATCATCGATAATGTCTCTTGTCAGCCTGAATGGGACTTACTTGCAAATCATACTACATTATATCAGAAAAAACTATGTAATTGAAATAATATATAAATTGTTGCCCATTTGCTAAAAGAGCAACTTTAAGCAACAACCCGTAATTTCTCAATTAAATTCACAGTACATGACATCTTTTCACCACATGAGTAAACCTACTTAGAATTTGAAATAAAAATAACAAATACTTGGAAAATGTCAGAGGTGGTACATATACTTTATTCCTTTCTATATTGTATTTGGTAAATGTGGAAGCACTAACACAAGTCTGGATTGTATTACAAGTATCATATGATGATACTTTTCATCGCTGGAATTACGAATCAGAATTTAACAACCAACTAAACAGCTTATACAAAATTGGTTTAGACACCACCAGCAATACACAGCAGAAAAATGAATGTTAGTATCCATGAATTGATTTAGAGAGAAACGCCACTACATAATCTAAGACTGCTCTGCTTGACCAAACAAACATTACAACCGGAACCTTGTTGATTACTTTTAGAAAACCATAACAACATAGAACTAAAACAAAAAATGGCCAAGAAGAAACAATCTAGAAATCAGAAATGCAATTATCTGCCAACCAAAAGTACTTTTAATCCAAAAACAATAGCTACCAGAAATGCAATTAGCTGCTATGATGGAACCATTGGAAAGGTTTATAGTAATTAAAGTATTCATGCATACTTACAAATCTATGATGAGGATTAATGTTGACTACAAGAGGTTTAATTTTTTTTAACTTAACAATGGTTAAAATAAGTATAATCTCACTTACACATTATGATATAAATCCCCTAGATTCTGACCCGTTTATATGAATTCCATAGTAATATTTTCTGTCTTTATTAAATCATAAATAGGTTTTCGTTGCTTGCAATATTTTATATATTGTTTGTAATTAGTTATCATTTAAGGTTAGTTTGACCAATTATTTGGCGTGCCTCAAGGATCTCCGACTTCATATCTTAGCCTTTGTTTTACTTTTTTAATTGTATATCTTTATATATATTATTTTAAGATTATTTTGGTTCTTTTGATCAGCTACTATAAGTTATGGACGCCTATTCCATTGTTGATTCTTTCTCATCACTCACACATCATGGAGGTTGGTATACGGTTTGTTTCGTTTGGGTAGAGTTTGTTTTGCATATCGTTCGTGAAAACAAATTATTGGTTGTTATTCTCGATCAATATGTAAGATCCTTTTTTTCATCTAAATAAAAATCCTTTTTTTTACCTAACTCGCTTGCTTTTTTAGAGGCATAGAATGATCGCTTTCGTCACCGGCCCTTTGATTCATCTTTACAAAAACATGATTTTGTTAAACCAAATGTTTGTATTATATCGTTTCCAAACCGAGAATTTTCCTTATGGAGAATGACCCAAACATGAAGATTACATCTTATTTTGGAAGGATTTCAAGATTTTGATCAGTGAAGACACCAAACTTCTTCGATTTACAAATGACGTTCCAATATCGTTGTGTC
>JBCNJP010012204.1:0-14206 GCA_039602395.1 Deinandra increscens subsp. villosa
ATTATTACAGTCCTTAACCAGTTAACCCAGCTGCGGGTAACCCGCCACATCCTCGGGTTAACCCACCTCATCCTCCGATTAACCCACCCCATCCTCTGGTTAACCCACCTCCCAAAGACCCTCCGTTTGTCCTGACTCCTCAAATGAAATACGACAACCCCTTATGGGGTGTTCCGCGAGATTGGGACTTCCCGTGGAGAGATTAAAATTCTATTTTTGTTTATAACGTAATTTTCTATTTATGTTCCTTGTTGTAACTTTAAGTATTCCTCTCTGTGATGTAATATTCACAATATTTAAAGCTGATCTTAATGTTATTATAACATCGTTTAAGACTTAAATTTAATCATTATATTTTAAAAAGAACGTATGTGGTTTGTTGAACTTTTCTTTTGTAATGAAATTGTTAATGAAAAGATGTAGTAATAAAGGTACAAGAAACAACTTAAAGGATAAGATACACCTAATCACGACCACCGACGAGTTTAAAACGACACTTATAGAACTGTTCATCCATGTGTATGCGGTAAGCCACATGTTTCCTTGAAACCCCTGTCCATAGACCATGGCTTTCTCTCTACCAGGTTCTGCATTAGCATGTAGGCGAGTACTACAAAATCAGGATCTAGGTCGGTACCATCTGTTTGTAGATACTCTTCATTAGCTGCAAACGTGAGAACTTTCTATCCCGATCCTGTTGTACCTTCGCCAATAATGTATCTCCTCCAGCAACCAACCGAAACATATAAGCATCATATCCAATAAAGGATCAAACACCAATTGTGTATACTCCTTATGGAACCTATGATTAGTCCAGAACTCCAACATCTCCATCTTTCGCATGTCGATCTGACACAACAACCACTCTTCAACTATGCTAATGTATAATGGAACATACATGTAGCCGACCTCCCAGTAAGGAGGGAACAAGTCATCCGTATCATTGGCGTAGACGGTTGAAATCTTGGTCTCTTTATAGCAAATGTCTTCTCTAAATTAGGGGGGGGGGGGGGGGGGTTAGATTCGATCAACACAACCCCCATGGCCCGTTTTTCTTTAGTAGGCCCTGTCTTCGACGCATCATTTGATTAACCCAACCCTCAATATGCCGTGTCATATATACAAAGTAACCTTTAAACCTGAAGGACCTTTGTAATATTGCACGTTAATATATTTAACACAAGTATGATTACCTTTGGCAACAGCTTTGTGGCGATATCCAAGCAGAGCACCCTTGATGTAATTGAGCCTATGAAGTTAATTACAAAAAAAAAAAAGAAACCAGGAGACAATTGGTAGACTGCGATACAAAGTGATACAGAAGTCACCACACTCAACGTACAGTAGGGCGTTCGATATAGTAACTAGATACAGTTCTCACCACGAGCTACGACACCGACTCCAAAGGTCACCACTCAACCTGCCGGAGTTGAACTAGCAATTGGAAATTGGTTTGTTTTCAAAGAAACAAAATTTGATCATAAAACTCTCTGCCATTTCTTGATTACTCGACAATACATAAAGGAAATAAAAAAACAGTTATGCTAATAACTACCCATGTTCTACTTAAAAGGAGGAAACATGCAAATGAAACACTATTAATATGCCAGAGGTGGTGTACGTGGAAAAAACTAAAACTTGGTCAGCCACTCAACTGATGGATCGGGTCATGGAGGCCCACTCGTGCAACCCAATGGATCTTGGGTAGCTGGCTATCATTCTCCCCAGGTTAAACAAAGTTAGTCCTCAAACTTGGTAAGTCTTCTACAGGATGAAAATAAGGCTGAAGATCGGCTACATTGAAGGTAGCAGAAACGCCATACGAGTCGGGTAGATCGACCTTATAGGTGTTTGCATTCACTTACTCCAGAATCTTGAAAGGCCCATCTGATTGTTATGATAAAATAATCCGGATTCTGTGATATTTACAATTAATATTATGAATTTGATGTTCTTGAATACCATGGTGGTAGGCTAAGTTTGTAGTGCCACATAGACTTTATGATGACTTTTTGATGTTAATGATTCATTCGGTTTAAGACAATGTCTAATATGGATTGATACTCTTTAAATCCCTCTAATAATCTGTGATTGATGCATGTGTGTGCTTGAATTAGGTTTAGAATTATCAATTAACCATTGCTTTGCTTGCGGATGTCTTTCGGTTTGGGTGAAGTAGTTAAATTGTGTGACTGTGTTTTTGCAATTTGATCTGGTTTATTACATAGTAATCCTAGGATTAGTTGATAATTATTTATTTAATTCTTGCGTGCTGCTTATCTAGAGACTCAAAAGGTAATGGATTGTCGGGTAATCGGGTTAGCTAATGGAATTTAGGAATAATTGTCCCAAAAGGAAATTGCCTAGGTTTTATGGTTAGCTTGTTACTTCGTGTCAGTTGCAGTGATTAGAGGTAGCCCCGGCTATTTTAGGGTGCCTTAGATTGTTTCGAGGGTGTTCTAGGGTAGTTGAAGTGGGAAGAACTCAAAAGGTGAACCACTTGTCGAGCATTAGAGTAACCAATTAGGAAGAACTCAAAAGGTGAAACAAAACAGATCTTCAGTAGACCCGGAATTTGTTTTAAGGGACCCAGGTTTTGACCCGAAGCCTTCGCAAAGTTTTTTGTGTCTTTCTTCTTTACTCAAATATTTTAATATAACTTTTTCTATCTTTCTGTCTTCATCTCTAAATTCTCAAAAACCATCTGAAACTTTATTTCATTAATCAAAAACCATTTAAAACTTTATTTCATTAATCAAACTTTCATTAATCAAACTTTATTTCTAGTCAAATCTAGCATAATAATCGACTTTTGATCACAAAACAATCCTTATTAAGCATGCATGAGTGGATCTTATCATTTAAACACATAAAAGTTCATGATTTAAGGGCCTTTCATACAGATCTAATTTCATATGCCAAGAAAATTATAGATCTAAACTTATTAGGAGGTAAAAATCTCATCTTGAGGTTTATGACACACATTTCTAACCCTAGATGACACACATGTTGAGATCTAGTCATTTAACCATGTAAAACCCAACCTTGATGATATAATATCACATAGATCTGGTCCTAAACATCATTCATGAGGTAAATCAAGTTCATTTGAAGCATAAAAATGGAGTCTTGATGAGGAAATCCCTAGATCTAGCCTAAAATCACATGTAGTACATAGATCTATCCTAGATCTAACATAAAGGTGCAATCTTGATGACATATGACATGGATTTTAGTACCTAATAGCATGCAAGGTCAGATCTAATCAATTTCCAACATAAAAATCAAGTCTTGATGCATAAAACCCTAGATCTATACCCTAAGAGCATGCATAATCATAGATCTAGGCCAAAAACATAATAAAGTTAAAATCTTGGACCAAGAAATCAATAGATCTAGATGAAGAGTTGATTTAGAACATAGATCTAGCCTTAAGAAGTCATAAAGGTCAGATCTTGATGAATCGGGTTGAGGATCAATACTTACCGGTAAACCGAAAAGATGAAGAAAAGGGGTGAAGAGGGAGGATCCAAGCTTCAATCTTCAAAGATGGTATTAGGGCTTGTTTAGAGGATTTCCAGGGGTTTTGGGACGTTTAGGAGTTGATGGGGGCTGAAAGTGGAGAGCATGGGGGCTAATGATGCTTAAATAGGGAGCTTATTAGGATTTTGCTGGAGACACACTTCCTAGCGTATCGCCTAGGGCTTCATGAAGCTCCAGGCGATACGCGTAGTGCCTGCCCGAGTAATTACTTTGTTGTTTCATCGATTCGGGTGCTCGGTTTGTCTTTTTTTGGTGTTTTCGAGTCCCGTTTTCTCCCAAATCACCCAATTAATGGTTCCATCATGTTCATTACATTAAATCCACTCAAAATGATAACAAATATGTCACGTAGCACTAATGTATGCACAAATTAGGTCAAATCGTACAATTTTGGTCGGTTTTGCCATACATATCACTTTTAAGCAATTCACCTACGATTTGTGACTTGATCTAGTGTGTGATGACTCGTAATATCATGTGTGTTCATAAGTGACTATAAAAATCATAAATATGACAAATCTGATATATGATACTTGAAAATATGATCTCCGGTTAAAATCAAAATCGCGCGGGATTTACCGAACGTTCACCGTTTTCGTTCTAAACCTCAAATCCTTGCACGTCCTTGTTTGTATTCACTTGTATTCATAAATAGTATCACATACAAGTCTCGTACATGCTCGGATTGCTTGAATTCCCGGTTAAACGTTATTGGTGACGTGTTCGCGTAAAATCAGAAATAAGCACAAATCAACTCAATAATCATAATAATGAATCAAATCACATCAAAAGAGGTGTAGAACACCATAGAGAACATAACTCTTCATTTATTATCGATCACGGTAATTATTACATGAATTCGGGTCGGGTCTGACAAATCGGAAACCCGAAATGTTACAGTCTCCCCTACTTTTGGAAATTTCGTCCCGAAATTAAAAAACAACACAAGGGAAACAAACTAAGAAAACAACTGGAGATATTTGGCTTTCATCTGATCCTCACGCTCCCAAGTGAACTCCGGTCCACGCTTGGACTCCCAACGAACCTTAACAATCGGGATGCGGCTACGCTTGAGCTTCTTGATTTCACGGTCCATGATCTCAACGGGTCTCTCAACAAAAGGTAGAGACTCGTCAATCCGGATATCTTCAAGTGGAACTTGAAGATTCTCATCAACCAAACATTCGCGAAGGTTCGAAACATGGAATGTAGGGTGGACATTAGCCTGCTCAGGAGGAAGATCAAGCACATAGGCCATCTGACGGACCTTCTCAAGAATCTTGAACAGACCGACAAAGCGAGGTGCTAGTTTCCCCTTTTTACCAAATTGGAAGACGCCTTTCCAAGGAGATACCTTTAGGAGGACAAGGTCGCCTTTTTCAAACTCAAGGGGTCTACGTCGTTTATCAGCATAACTTTTCTGACGACTTCTAGCAGCAAGAAGATGGTCGCGAATTTGGGAGATTTTATCAGTCGTTTCTTGAATCAACTCAGGACCGGTGATTTGAGATTCATCGACCTCGGACCAACAAATAGGAGAACGACATTTGCGACCATAAAGAGCCTCGAATGGAACCATTCCAATGTTAGAGTGATAACTATTATTGTAGGAGAACTCGATCAAGGGAAAAAATGAACTCCAACTCCCACCATAATCAATGACACATGCCGAAAGCATGTCCTCAAGAGTCTGAATGGTGCGCTCGGACTGACCATCAGTCTGAGGATGGTAAGCAGTGCTGTAATCTAGCTGAGTCCCTAAAGAAGCATGGAGGGACTGCCATAAATGTAACATAAAACGACCATCGCGTTCAGAGATAATACTCAAAGGGGTGCCATGGCGACACACAATCTCCTTAAGGAAGATTTGAGCCAAAATCGGGGCTCCATCGGTCTCCATGATCGGGAGGAAATGAGCAGCTTTGGTTAAACGCTCAACGATAACCCATATAGTATCACATCCCTTAGAAGTCCGTGGAAGTTTTGTAATGAAGTCCATTGCGATGTTCTCCCATTTCCACACGGGAATCAAAGGCTGTTCAAGTAGTCCGGCAGGTCGCTGGTGCTCGGCCTTGACTTTGGAACAAGTAAGGCATTTCGCCACATAAAGCGCTATGTCTTTCTTCATGTCGGGCCACCAATAGAGCTTACGTAGATCGAGATACATCTTATCAGACCTAGGGTGAATGGAATAACGAGACTTATGTGCCTCGTTCATGATAATCGCCCGAAGATCGTCTCGATCGGGAGTCCAGAGACGATCCAAGAAATAAAGAAGACCATGAGACTTGGTATCAAATTGGAGCTCAGCACCACAAGATAACTCGTTATGCAAGTTACCCTCATCAACCGATGCGCTTTGGGCTACCAGAATGCGAGCTTTGAGATTGGTCATATGATGGGAACTCTGGAATAGAACCAACTTGAGATGCTCTTTTCGACTTAAGGCATCAGCCACGACATTCGCCTTCCCAGGGTGATAACGAATCTCGTCGTCGTAGTCATTTAAGAGTTTGATCCATCGACGTTGGCGCATGTTGAGATCCCTCTGATCGAAGATATGTTGGAGGCTTTTGTGATCGGTATATACCACACACTCGGTACCGTAAAGGTAATGCCTCCAAATTTTTAGAGCAAACACGACCGCACCAAGCTCGAGGTCATGCGTCGTGTAGTTCTTTTCATGCTTCTTAAGTTGCCTTGATCCATACGCGATTACCTTTCCCCGTTGCATGAGAACACAACCAAGGCCTTGATGAGATGCGTCGCAATACACCACAAAATCATCCGTCCCATCAGGAAGTGTGAGTATAGGAGCCTCACACAACATTTGCTTAAGTGTCTGAAAGGCGTTTTCCTGAGCAGGACCCCACTCGAATGGTTGGCTTTTCTGAGTCAAAGCAGTAAGAGGCACAGCAATACGAGAGAAATTAGCGATGAAGCGCCGATAATAGCCCGCTAATCCAAGAAACGAGTGGACTTCATTTGGTGATGTAGGGGTACACCAACTCTTAACAACCTCGATCTTAGCAGGATCAACGTGAATGCCCTTATCGTTAATGATATGACCCAAAAATTGAACCTCATTTAGCCAAATTTCACATTTAGAGAATTTGGCGTAAAGTTGTTCTTTCTTCAGAAGCTCCAACATAAGACGTAAGTGGGTTCCATGCTCTTCCTTTGACTTGGAATAGATTAGGATATCATCGATGAACACAATCACGAATTTATCAAGATAGGGTTTGCGAACGCGATTCATGAGGTCCATGAATATAGCAGGAGCGTTTGTCAAACCGAAGGGCATCACGGTGAACTCAAAATGGCCATATCGGGTGCGAAAAGCGGTTTTATGAACATCCTCCTCCGCAACCCGAAGCTGATGATAACCGGAATGAAGATCGATCTTTGAAAAACAAGAAGCACCCTGAAGCTGGTCGAAGAGATCATCAATACGAGGCAGAGGATAACGATTCTTGATCGTGAGTTTATGGAGCTCACGATAATCAATGCACATGCGAAGGGAGCCATCCTTTTTCTTAACAAAAGAATAGGTGCTCCCCATGGAGATGAACTCAGACGAATGAACCCTTTTTCAGAAAGCTCTTGGAGTTGTTTAGCCAACTCTTGCATTTCTGAGGGTGCAAGGCGATGGGGTGACTTCGCAACAGGATTGGCACCCGGAACAAGATCAATACGGAAGTCCACTTGGCGAACGGGAGGAAGACCCGCTATATCATCGGGAAACACTTCAGGAAAGTCTCGCACGACCGAGATGTCTTCAATTCCCATTTCTTTATCTCGAACCTCCATAATATGTGCCAGGAATGCCGGGTAATCCTTGCGTAAGTACTTGTGGGCTTTAGTGCATGACATTAGCTTAAGCCCATCAGATGGTTTATCGCCATGGATCAACAAAAACTGTCCACCTGGTCGAGGAATGCGGATGATTTTATCGAAACAGACAAGCTCGGCACGATTTTGAGACAACCAATCCATACCAATGATGACATCGAAACTCCCGAGAGGCATAGGAATGAGATCGATAGGAAAAATATGACCCTTAAAGTCCAACTCGCAGTCGCGAATCACCGAATCGAGATCAACCGGTTTACCGTCCGCAATATTAACAGATAATGGAGAATCAAGCATAATACGAGGAGAAGCAAGTAAGGGCTCAAACTCCAATGACACAAAGCTACGATCCGCACCAGAATCAAACAATATAGATGCATAACGATTATTGATAAGGAACGTACCATTGACCACTTCCTGGTTCGCCTGAGCCTGATTAGCATTGAGCAACCATGTTAGTGTTAACAGTAATAAATGATGGAGGTCAATAAGATATAAGGAGTAAATCAAACCCGAACCTGATTTGCATTGATGTTGAAAGAACGAGCAGGGGCACCACGGGCGGCATTTGCAGCAGGTTGATTCACCACAGCGAGGGCGGGGCATGCATTGCGAAGGTGAGTAATGGATCCAGAATTGTAGCAAGCCCTAACTTGAACTTGGACATTTGGGGCTTGGGCTATCAAAGGTTGGGCCGGATATTGGGCCATGGGCTGAGTCCTCAAAGGTTGGGCCTGACCTGCACGACGACAATTGTTGGCATTATGACAAAGCAGCCCACAAGTAGTGCATTGCCAACAAGGGAGGTGGGACGGGTGGTGACAGTTACACCTAGCACACAAAGGATGAGGCCCAACATATTGCTTCTTGGGAGGAGGGCCATTTGGAGCCCACTAGGCCACAGGTACAGCAGGTATAGGAGCTGCAGCAGGCACTGCAGGAGTAGCAGTCACAACAAAGTTTCGCCCCTTACGCTTCTTTTTGTTACTTTCACCAGCAGAAGACTCAGCTTTGAATTCTTTCTCGATTTCGGGCTCGGTCTTTTCAGTGCCCGAGTCCTTCTTTGAACCCCTCCTTTTCAGAGTACCCGCCTTGACATGATTATCGGTCAGACGAGCAGCGAGGCGAACAACGCTGTCAAGAGTCGTAGGGTTGCTGGCCCAAATAGAATCCTGTATCTCCACAGGCAACCCACCAGCATAAGCTTCAATAGCCCGGATCTCAGGTTTCACGATTTCAAGCACCAAGATTTTCAGTTCATAGAAACGGTCAGTATACTCTTGATTTTCCCCACTGTATTGTTTCAATGCCCGAAATTCATCCTCAAGTTTCTTTAGTTCGCTGTGAGGACAGTATTTTTCCCTCATGATTTCTTTGAGTTTGTCCCAAGATAAATCTAGGGCTTCATCCGACCCACATATCCTTTTCTCACCGTTCCACCAAGTAAGGGCTTTTTCGATCAGGGTGCTGGTGGCACGAGTGACTTTCAGCTCATCAGGGCAGTCACTGTTGATGAAAGTATTATCCATCCCTTCAAACCATTGAAGTAACCCAATAGGACCCTCGGTGGCCTTGAATTTAGGAGGGTTACATGAGTTGAAGTACATGAAGGTACAAGTTGAAACAACAGCAGCATTGGCAGGGTTGGCATTTAGGCCCTGCTGGATCTGAACCACGATATTGGGGAGGACCTCGGCCATTTGTTTCGCGATAACCGAGGCCATTTTCCGGCCGCTATCGCCCTTACGGCGCCCATTGAAATGGATCGACATTCTGAGATGGTAAGAAACAAGGATTAGAGATTAAATAATGATGTGATCGATAAACAAATTTAGAGTTCATGATGTTTTGAACACAGATATATATATATATATATATATATATATATATATATATATATATATATATAGGGTAAGGTTCCTTGGAAAACTACTTTTATTTGGAAAACTGGAAAACCAAAGGAAAAATATATTAAATTAAGGCTATTTGGGTAATTTAACATTCTTTTTTTTCATTCTTTTTAATTTTACATATATCCACATAATAACTTTATAAAAAAACAAAAGCAAAAAAAAAAAAAAAATCATTTTTTTCCCATCTTGTCCGTCCGACTATGTTGCATATATGCAACATAGTGTGTTTCATACGTTGAATATATGCAACATAGTATTTTGCATATATGCAACATTGTATGTTTCATACGTTTCATATATGCAACATAGTATGTTGCATATATGCAACATAGTATGTTGCATATATGCAACATAATATGTTTCATATATTGCATATATGCAACACGCTATGTTGCATATATGCAATGTAAAACATAAAATGTTGCATATATGCAACATAGTCGGACGGACAAAAAAAAAGAACGTTTTTTTTATGTTTTTTTTTTTTTTTTTTAAGGTTGTTAGGTGGCCATCAGATGGATAGACACGAAAATTTAAAAAAAGAAAAGAAAAGAAGCACTAAAATTACCTAAATATCCTTCATTTAATATAAGTTTTCCTTTGGTTTTCCAGTTTTCCAACTAAGATTTAGTTTTCCATTGAACTTAACCATATATATATATATATATGTGTGTGTGTATGTGTGTGTGCTAGTGAATCGTGTCGTGTGACTCGGATCAACATGGTTCCAAAAATCATTTTTAAACATAACCGCGCGAAAATCGCAAAATTGAGTAATTGAGATAAATCGTATCGGAGTGGTTCTCACCTCTCGATTGAGGCTACAACCGTGACTAATCAGTTTCGGGCCCTAGTGGTAAAATATGCTTTGGTCTAATAGGTTTCAACACTCTCATCGGGGCGTCCCAGGTGAGCGTCTGGGCCCAACGGTTGAGACCCCGACTACCGGCATATCCACCCTTCCAGTTACTACATGTTTACCACCAAAACCCTAATTCTGACGAGAGTTAAAAATCGAGAAAACACATTTTTCCTAAATGGTACGTAATGCACCATTTTCTAAGGAAGAGGCTAGGAAGCCTTAGTGATTTGTGTATGTGTATGTGTGACCAATGAGACTCGAGGCATTGATTGAAAATAGGCACAATTAAGAGCATATAATGGACAATTAGTTTTAATTAAGCATGCAAGGCATGAGGTTCTCATGCAGGACGCCTAAGGTAATAGTCTAGGTCAAACCGTTTCTAATAACCTAGATCCCTATAGCCGTGGCTCTGATACCAATCTGTAAGACCCCAACCGACGGCGGAATTTACGTCGGGGTGCTAAGATTGTCCAGATGCTCACAACACTATTAAATTTGTTATATTTAATCATGCCAATTTTCATAAACAACCAACAAAGTCAAACATAAACATGTCACAAAACATTGAGTCCATACATCTCATAAAAGTTCTAGTTTTATTTATAAGGTCTACTAAGTCCCATGCATAATCCTAAGGCGTCGATAACAAGATCAAACAGCACCACCTGCAACATGTAGAAAATACGATCAACTACAAGAGTTGGTGAGTAATCATAGGTTTAGATACGTACATGATAGTAAACCAGAAGTGAAACATAGCACATGGGGGTCGACGTAACCCAAGCCCTCGGCATTTTGGATTTCAATCACAAGGCGCCACATGCGAGGCAGGCCAAGTGGGTTGCCAGACCAACGGATCCATTATTGTAACCCCGGCTCAAATGAGTTAATGGAAATACGTCTATGAACATGAACATGAACATGAGCAACACATAAGTACAACACACACAACACAATCCATAGCAATGATCAATCAAGTTCACATATACTAGGCACATAGATCTAACACATTACTCGCATGTGGTTTTGAAAATAAAGTTCAAGAACATGATTGTACATGTTGCACCCTAAAACTTAAAAGAAAAGGGGCTATGTGTCACATCCCGGTCAACGGTTTGGGTGTGAGCGAGACGGAATCATAGTCGCAGATATACAGAACAACTTCTACTAAATTCAAACGTCATTAAAACATAATACCATTCATGTTGCAGCAGAAAGTTGTGGTGAAATGATATTGTCTTACATTTGAATAAAAGTCTTAGTTTGATATTGAAATCATAAAGCAGTTTATTTAAGATGGGTCGGGACTACGACTCCGGTAAAGCAGGGCCGAAAGTTACAGTGAAGCTCCATTTGCACGTCTTCCATGATAAGCTTAGATACCTGAGAAATCATGAGTTTAAAAGGTCAACATAAAGTTGGTGAGGTTCACAGGTTTATGATTCTATGGTAAGTTTGTAAAAAAAACAGTTTACAGTATGTTGGAATAACAGTTTACGGTATACTTAAATGTTACGTTGGTTTACTGTCGTGGTTGTAAGATCTCCCATGAACCTCAAATTCGAATAATAACGGATTACCCACTCATGGCATTCTATCCCAAGAATACCGAACATGCAAGAATAACTGACGTGTACCCCTTGACAATGTACGAAGTCAGGATTGGAGCTACCAATCTGGGCAGGGTTGTCAACCCAAATAGATCTATTCACTAGTTATCGTTTTGAGCAGAACTAATCGAATTCAATTAATAGTGGGATTCAGTTGTACTAACGTTGATAACGATAAAGTACCAGTTGTTTGGGATACAAAATGGAACATGTAGTCATACGGCTAACAGGTAAACCATAACATTAAGTAAAAAGCAGTTTATCAGTTCATGATTTCTCCCCCATAAGTGTAAAACAGTTGTAAAGAAAATGGGCCGTGAAACTCACATGATTCAGTGATGATGATGGATTACCGAGTGGCAACTAGCAATTAAAGTCCTAATAAAACATAAGACAATATGCAAAAGGGTCCACATAATCATTTGAGTAACGAACGTTACCCAAATGATACCGGTCAAGTCTTGACGTATAATCCCATTTTTAGCGTTTGAAAACCCGTTAGTTAATCTGTTTAAGATCAGTAAATGCTAATGTTCACGTATGAAAGCATTTATGTAATTTGAATACAAGAAATGAGCATGTGATCACGTATCATGAAGGCCAGTTCAATCAAGTCTTGAATATTGTTTTAAATTAAAATTTTTATTATTAAGTTCGTTCGATCGATTGAATATTTAATAGCGTTAAGTTATAATATATATAAGTAGAGTTGATAATTATTATTGAAATAATTATTCTAACTTGTTGGAATAACTAGTCAGCAGGCCCGTGCGATGCACGGGCGGAACCAATGGTTGCTATTACTTCACCGTATGCAAACACAGATGGATGAAGGTGTTCTTTTCGGTCATCATTGCTACTCTTTTTAGTCATGATAGAGAGCATGAATTGATATGGTCTTATGTAATAGTATTAGTTTTGATTTTTACTGCAAATATGGCATATTTCTTAAACAAATCAATAATTCAGTAACCCATATTCATTAATTAAGTATTAGAACTGGTAAGTGTTTTGTTTGGCAAACAGGAACATAATAGAATAACAGTATAATAAAGGATCACATATTGGGCGGGAAGTTGTATTCCATGCGGTTGTCAATAGCCCGCGCTGCTGCCTCGGCATCCCTGCGTAGAAATTGAAGCCTCCGCAACTGTGATTTTTTTGTATGAAGCGCATCAGTTAGCATGGATGCAGCGAAATAACGGAAAGGGGAGGCATCCAACCCAAGCACGGCGTCCAAGACTTGGGTGTTTTCTGCTATGCGCTGTTCAACCACCTGTATGACGGCAGATAGTTCACTGATGATGTCGTTGTGGCTTGCAACGAAAAAGTTCTTCACGTAGTCCTCCATCTCCTAAGCATGAAGAGCATATATAAATTAATGAAGCAGTTGGGAATATTTAGAATTGTTCGTGGTAGGAAGTTTTTAAAAAAAAATTTGTGTTGAACATAATATCTCTTGATTTTTTTATAAATACATTTACAACTTATGCTTCACATATAAGAAGTTTTCTAAAAATAATTAGCATCTTGGTGCTGGTCTGGTGTTGCCTATGTTTCTTAACAATTTGTACATGTAAATTGAAAGATAATGTCATTAAGATATCCCTTAACAGATTAAGCAAGAGACATTGTAATATCTTTCATTTATAAAAACTTATAAACGGACAAAATGTTTGTTTTAATAGGATTTCATGATGATACATACATAATGTGATGCCAAAAGTCATGTATAACGATCAGTCGATATACAAAAAGATACTTAGTTTACACAAAGAATTAAACTGAACATGCAAACATAAAGAACAGTGTGGGTATATTTATGAATATTTTACCTTTTCCTATTGAAATGGTTCGTTTCACTTCCTGTTGGAGCGCCTTTCTGCAAGAAGATGTGGCTACAAGAATGAAACCCAGAATGTTATTTTGTTCGTAAGAAGATATTGCAGGAGGACCATGAACGCGAAAAGTATACCTTATGTTTTTCCGGCGAGGGGAATGTTGTGGATGCGTGACGGTTGTGCAGATGGGAGTTATAGACGGAGAGTTAAATTCTGGTTTTTAAGGCGGATGCCCTCTTAGTTTCCTTCCAACTGTTTGTTTGCCCACACCGTTTTGAACCAACCGGATGAAAGCCCAATCTGTGTATTGGGTTAAGAACACAGGAAAAATTTTTAGGATCTGGGCCTCGCGTTTATGAAGATCTTGAGTAGGCGAATTTAACACTCGTTTTTAGATCATACGTTTAAAAACAATTGAGCTCATATGACCATTGTAATAGGAAGTCTCTATATGGTACTTTAGAAGAACAATTGCTCTTAAATTATATTTTGATATTGTGTATTATGTCATGTGTGTATAAAATAAGAACTTAGTAAAAAAAATCGAAGACTAACAGCATTCTAATGTTTAATTTTTAACAA
>JBCNJP010012205.1:0-14205 GCA_039602395.1 Deinandra increscens subsp. villosa
TTATAATCATGCAAGCTTTACAAAGACAAACTTAAATTTTTTTTTGCCACCAATTATGTTTTGGTAGCAAAAATGGTGTCAAAAAGGCAATTGTCACCATTTTGCCACCAAATATGTTTATTTCATAAGCACTTGCCACCATTTTGCCAACAAATATGTTGTGAAAAAATGTACAGGTTATAATCACGCAAGTTATATATAATCACGCAAGCTTTATTTCATAAGCAATTGTCACCATTTTGCCACCAATATGCTATGCTGTGAAAAAATGTACAGGTCATAATCACGCAAGTTATAGATAAGCACGCAAGCTTTATTCTCATAAGCAATTGTCACCATTTTGCCACCAAAATATGTTTTGGTAGAAAATAGTGTCAAAAAGGCAATTGTCACCATTTTGCCACCAAATACAATAATCACGCATGCTTTATTTCATAATCAAGCAAACGTCACCTGGACGCATAGTCGAGTTCTAATTTTTTTTAACTTCAAAAAAAGTATAGCAATACTATACTCGAATTAATGAGAACTAAATGCTCGATTTTATGGTGTAATTTTTTTTTTAAAAACCGATGTCATATGAAAAACTTATAGACGTTTGAAAAGATATGGAGGAAACTTTTTTGTAGGTTATACCAATTTTACCCCTATAGGTTATTTGCACGCTTAATTTTTTTGGTTTGCATCTGGATTAGATCTCCCAAATTTGAACCACTAATTTATCGTAATCAAAGGCTAACATCACTTCGCACGGAAATATCCCTTTGTATTTGAACTTTCACCTATATAATATATATATATATATATATCACATATAAATTCTAACACATAATCGCTATGATATTATGTCACACTATCTTAACCGTGACCCTAGGGTTAACTTCTAGGTCACTATATTTATCCAACTTTTCTATTATAAAAAGACATGCCACTGCATTCTCTAAGGCACCCCCATTGGAGAAGTAGCGCTGACCGTACACGGTAATCTAGGGCACCCCCATTAGAGTAGCAACGACTCCTCATTGTTACCAGTAACCCAAGGCTTATCATCTAGGTTACCAACTCTTCCTATGAGAAAACCTGATACTACATTCTCTAGGGCACCCCCATTGTAGAAGCAGTGCCGTTCGTACACAGTACTCTAGGGCACCCCCATTGGAGCAACAACGATTCCTCAACTCTAACCACCAACTTTATACTTAACTCTATTAGGTCATTTTCTCGTCTTAATGACTTAATATCTGATCATGTATACTACCTAACCTTAGTTAAATAACCAGATGCTTTATGTTTGTTATAAAACAATGATAAGGCATTCATATACTGCAACAAATGAACATCCCCCAATTTACCTAGGTGTATGTATACAGGATGTACCACCGGAGTATCCTCCACACTTTCGATATACCGGGTAACTATACTACCATGCCTGTATATAGGATGTACCAGCGGCGTATCCACCACATAATAATATAGCAAATATATCACAAGTTCTCATATAATTATACATATTCACTAAGCGTTTACTAACAACTCCCTCGTCACTTGGCAACTTAATTTCAAGCAAGTATATACACATCACATTATAATCAATATAATTGCATAACATGTATAAGCAATTTAACAACAACTTCATCATATAACAACTCCCTCGTCACTTGGCAACTTAATTTCAAGCAAGTATATACACATTACATTATAATCAATATAATTGCATAACATGTATAAGCAATTTAACAACAACTTCATAATATACTACACATAATAATATAGCAAATGTATCACAAGTTCTCATATAATCATACATATTCACCACATAATAATATAGCAAATGTATCACAAGTTCTCATATAATCATACATATTCACTAAGCGTTTACTAACAACTCCCTCGTCACTTAGCAACTTAATTTCAAGCAAGTATATACACATCACATTATAATCAATATAATTGCATAACATGTATAAGCAATTTAACAACAACTTCATCATATACACCACATAATAATATAGCAAATGTATCACAAGTTCTCATATAATCATACATATTCACCACATAATAATATAGCAAATGTATCACAAGTTCTCATATAATCATACATATTCACTAAGCGTTTACTCACAACTCCCTCGTCATTGGCAACTTAATTTCAAGCAAGTATATACACATCACATTATAATCAATATAATTGCATGATGCATTGCATCTTGTATATAAATTAAATAAATAAATTCCCTCATTTAAATTCTTTTTAAATATGAAAACATGACGTTTGGGTGTTTAATTGATTTAAATGTGAAAAATGAGCTCTTTGGGTGAATATTTGATTAATATCTAAATTTCACAATTTAATTGGTTTTTAAGTGAAAAATTATAAATATTGGTATTTATTGATTTTAAATATGATTTTAGGTGTTTGGTGTGATCCACGGTGAATTTAGAAGAAAAACGCAATTTACGAAAGTTGATTCGGAGCCCGGTTTTGAAAGTTACGAAAGAAAAAGAAAAGAAAAAAATATAATAAAAGCAGCCCAGCAGTATAGCCTACCAGCACAGCCCATCAGCAAATCAAGAGAAGGCCCAATGCAGTCCAGTCTTCACGGCCCAGCCAGAAGCACAGCCCAGTAGCAAGCCACAGCTAGCCCAGCTGCACCCAGCACCTCAACTAAAAAGAAAAGGAGGTCACAGGAATCGAACCTGTGACCTCAAGAGCAGCAGCGAGAAGAATTACCACCAGGCCAACACTTTATCTTGGTTTAAAACCAGTTTAAATCTTATTTATCTTCTTCAAGAGTCTGACCCATTTAGACCTGATGCGACCAGAACCTGCTGTAACCTTATTTTTCCGTATATATTCTTTTCTAGCCGTCATTTGCAAGGGGGAGCCTCGAAAAACCCTAAAAAAACCTCAAAATAAATCTGGAAACAACTTGGAGGATCAAAGAGGTCAAGATTCAAGTTTTGGAGGCTAAAGATTAGAGATTTTGGAGACTTTTTCGGTTTGGAAAGCATCTAACTCTCTATTTTCTCCATTTGTTCTTGTTTATTGAAGATGAATGTTTCCAAGATCGAAACTTTACTATTTATAATCATGGTTCTTGGTTGATTTCATCTTGTATTGCCTAGATTAGATGAATTTAGATGATCTTTGACCCATTCGGTTTGACTTTTACCATGAATATGTGTTAATTGCTTTTTGATGATGATTTTGAATGTTTATAAGGATAAAGCTTGCTGATTTGGTTTCTATTATCATTGAATCATGTGGATAATTGTCATGCTAGGTAGAACTACCTTAGTTAATTGCTTTATCCATTGTTGACCCGTTTGACTTTTATTAGTCAAAGGTTTAATGCTTGCTAGGAGACCTCCTTCTTGATTGTTCATTGATAATTGGGGGCTGATTTAGTATTTCTCTATGAGATAGGTTTGACCAAATCATTTCATAGGCTAGAAGCTTGTTTTACATCGTTTAATAGGATAGATTGCTTGTGAACATAAGATTCGATCCTGTTTAATCATGTTTAGCGTTTCTAGGTCATAAGTGTTTGGAATCATCATCGTTGCATGGTATAGGTACTATATAGAGAGACCTCTCGCGTAGTGTCCTATTTCATGTAGGATTAGTTGACTTTGACCGAAGTAGCTTATCCGTCAGGCAGTTACGCATAGTTTGCTATCCGTGCTTCATTTAGGATTTCCAGATTATTCGGGATGTGTCTATAGTTCTAGATAGTTCGGGTTTCCATATTAGGCGATAGCGTTCTTGGTATTTAGTCATTCCGCGGGTCTTAGTGAGTCTAGAGGCGTCTAGTCTAGGTGATGCATTCCTTTCTCTGATTCTCCAGCTTGTTATCCGGTTTTTGTGTTGTTTTTGTCGGTTTTAGTTATTTAGCTTATATTTCAGTTTTATTTCGCCAAATCATTTCATCGGTTAGATATTATTTGGCGAAATAAAACTGAAATATAAGCTAAATAACTAAAACCGACAAAAACAACACAAAAACCGGATAACAAGCTGGAAAATCAGAGAAAGGAATGCATCACCTAGACTAGACGCCTCTAGACTCACTAAGACCCGCGGAATGACTAAATACCAAGAACGCTATCGCCTAATATGGAAACCTGAACTATCTAGAACTATAGACACATCCCGAATAATCTGGAAATCCTAAATGAAGCACGGATAGCAAACTATGCGTAACTGCCTGACGGATAAGCTACTTCGGTCAAAGTCAACTAATCCTACATGAAATAGGACACTACGCGAGAGGTCTCTCTATATAGTACCTATACCATGCAACGATGATGATTCCAAACACTTATGACCTAGAAACGCTAAACATGATTAAACAGGATCGAATCTTATGTTCACAAGCAATCTATCCTATTAAACGATGTAAAACAAGCTTCTAGCCTATGAAATGATTTGGTCAAACCTATCTCATAGAGAAATACTAAATCAGCCCCCAATTATCAATGAACAATCAAGAAGGAGGTCTCCTAGCAAGCATTAAACCTTTGACTAATAAAAGTCAAACGGGTCAACAATGGATAAAGCAATTAACTAAGGTAGTTCTACCTAGCATGACAATTATCCACATGATTCAATGATAATAGAAACCAAATCAGCAAGCTTTATCCTTATAAACATTCAAAATCATCATCAAAAAGCAATTAACACATATTCATGGTAAAAGTCAAACCGAATGGGTCAAAGATCATCTAAATTCATCTAATCTAGGCAATACAAGATGAAATCAACCAAGAACCATGATTATAAATAGTAAAGTTTCGATCTTGGAAACATTCATCTTCAATAAACAAGAACAAATGGAGAAAATAGAGAGTTAGATGCTTTCCAAACCGAAAAAGTCTCCAAAATCTCTAATCTTTAGCCTCCAAAACTTGAATCTTGACCTCTTTGATCCTCCAAGTTGTTTCCAGATTTATTTTGAGGTTTTTTTAGGGTTTTTCGAGGCTCCTCCCTTGCAAATGACGGCTAGAAAAGAATATATACGAAAAAATAAGGTTACAGCAGGTTCTGGTCGCATCAGGTCTAAATGGGTCAGACTCTTGAAGAAGATAAATAAGATTTAAACTGGTTTTAAACCAAGATAAAGTGCTGGCCTGGTGGTAATTCTTCTCGCTGCTGCTCTTGAGGTCACAGGTTCGATCCCTGTGACCTCCTTTTCTTTTTAGTTGAGGTGCTGGGTGCAGCTGGGCTAGCTGTGGCTTGCTACTGGGCTGTGCTTCTGGCTGGGCCGTGAAGACTGGACTGCATTGGGCCTTCTCTTGATTTGCTGATGGGCTGTGCTGGTAGGCTACTGCTGGGCTGCTTTTATTATATTTTTTTCTTTTCTTTTTCTTTCGTAACTTTCAAAACCGGGCTCCGAATCAACTTTCGTAAATTGCGTTTTTCTTCTAAATTCACCGTGGATCACACCAAACACCTAAAATCATATTTAAAATCAATAAATACCAATATTTATAATTTTTCACTTAAAAACCAATTAAATTGTGAAATTTAGATATTAATCAAATATTCACCCAAAGAGCTCATTTTTCACATTTAAATCAATTAAACACCCAAACGTCATGTTTTCATATTTAAAAACGAATTTAAATGAGGGAATTTATTTATTTAATTTATGTATAAGATGCTACGCATCAAATATCCCCACACTTAAACCTTGCTTGCCCCCAAGCAAAAATCTCATGCAACACTTCCACAAGCCAATTGAAAACGTGACATCCTACCCAACCCAATGCAACTACTCAAGCCCGCATGCATCGCCAATTCTCAAGATTTACACTTTTCAAAAGATTGACAATCCAACAAGCAATTATGACATTTATTTAAAAACATGGAAATGCTTACTAGTTCAACACACACCAAGGTTCAATCAAACAAGCATCATACCCCTCACAATGATCACTCAACTCGGTGAAATTTAGTGGATAGATGATTAAAAAGATCATCGATTTAAGTGGATCACTCAAGGCCAAACATACACTTCAATTGTCATAAGCTTGTATCGAAATCGCATCTCCACCAAACAACATAAAACCGAACATAAATCAAGAGGACTTTCAAAAGGGTTGTAATGTTAGGCTAGGGTTTAGGGTATGGAATGGGAATGTGAAAGTGGCTGAAGTGTTTAGAAATCCGGAAAAGTTAATAAACAAACTAAAAGAAAAACTATTTACATAAATAACTCAAAGTCGGGTAATTTTGACCCGAACACATAAACTAAGAAAAACTCTATTTTTTTCAGCTTTATCTTAGGTCTATGACCTCCAATAATGAGCTAGAATTTTCTGCATTTTTTTTTCATTTTTTTTCTTTTATTTCTTTTTTTTTTTTTTTTTTTTTGCAATCTCATATGAATTCCTAGAATGGAGATTGAGTACTAGGAGAATCACACTTAATCACTATTTTTTTTAACTAAATATGACTTGATGAAACTAACCAAAATATAATACACAAAATCCTAAACTAATCCGGATTCTTCACACAAGGGTTTAAGAACAAAATAAAGGCTAATCAAAAGGCTAAATGGGTCAAAAAAGTGGGAAAATCAAACGAGAAGGAAAAAGGCTCAACGGGTTTTCTAAGGGATAATGTTTTAGGGTAGGAAAAATGATAAGATCAAAGAAAAAGGCTAAATCAAAAGGGGTTAATCCTAATGCCTCTATCATTTCTATGCCCAATTTTAGTTCATGATCTCAACGCGTATAAACAACACAAGTTCTAAAATGAAAGCGCATGATGGCATAACACTCAACCAAACGAAAGTGAGTACAATAATGTAACATAATAATGCAATTTAGGCTCAAATATCTCACGAAAACGGATGGAAAAGGGCTACCGATATGATGCAAGCTATCAATCCCCCATCCGATAGTTTCACTAAGTAAAGCATTCCATTTATTGATTTTATTTGAAAAACACTTGCTTGGAAATACTTTTTCAAGATACTCGAAGAAAAGGTTTTGACTAGAGACAAGCATCGTATACACAGGCGAGCAAAACGTCACGAATTACATCAACGGGCCTACTTCCATGTGCAATAAGACGGGCAAAAATCTCAATTTCAACTAAAAACAGGGGGATATGATAAGAAAATTTGAAAATTTTTCACAATTTTAAGCAATTTCAGTTCAATTGACCCCCATCCCCACACTTAATTCGTACATTGTCCCTAATGTACGCTAAAACAAACAAAATAAAGGGGAAAGGGAACTGAAATACTCCCCTATCATGTGGTGTGCTAGTGTCCGGACGCTAAAAACGAATCGTGACAGCTCTTCGAACAGGTGCCCGAACTGCTCGGCAACACAAACCGGTGAATCAAGGTAGCTGGTGGTCCGATGATGAATCTAGAAATAAACACAACTCAAGTGAAAGCAATAAGCGGATCGGATCTCGACATCGGGCAAGTTTGAGAATTTTTAAACGTTTTGAAAAGTGAACAATTAACCAAAAGCGACCGTTTGTTTGTCATTTATGAAGTGAACGGTCCACTTTGACCAAAAGTCAACATGCCCGATAAACCCTGATACGGACCGTTGATTGTCATTTATGAAGTGACGGTCCGTATCCTCTAAAATCAAGAAACAATATCATGAAAGCACATTTTCGGACCGTGGGAATGGAGATTGAGTACCCACGGTCCACAAACTGTGCGTTACCTACAACCCCGCGAAGCAATACCAAAATGATAAGTCAATGCAATTTCCAACAGTGGCATGCTTCCAAAAACCTGCAAAACTTGAAACAAAAACATAAAACGGAACAAGAAAAAAAAATGCAACTAATTTAAACAAACTAACTAAAGGACGAAGTAAACTACTAAAAGTCGAACTAAACACGCATAAAGCAAACAAAAGAAAGTAACCAACTAATCGGGTTGCCTCCCGCAAGCGCTGAATTTATTAACGAGTCGTCAGCCAGACTCGAACCCGCGGTTAAGTCAACCGGGGTCATGGATGTGACCTCCCTCACTACCGAATCTACTCTCATCCGAACTCGTGCACACGCCACTCCTCAAACAAGGGTTGAAATCCCTTATCTCTATCACGCAAATACATGGCGTACACGTCGACTAACCACGTCCTATCACTCTTTGAAGCCTTTTTCTTTAAATCAGGTGGCTTTTTCTTCTTTTTAGCACTCGCTTCATCCCCACACTTCTTCTTTTGCTGGCCCTGCAATGATTTAGTCGACTTGATAATAACTGAAGGTGGGTCGGGTGGGTGATCTTTAATTCCAATATAATGAACGACGGCCTGGTGATGTTTCTCCTGCTGCTCTTCCCTAAGCTGATCCCTAAGTCTCTCTGGATATGGAATATGAGGGATGTAGGGTCGGGGAACATATTTCTCCACTACTGGTTCCTCGGGTCGTGCTGTACTTGCTGGGCTTAGCCTCGGTTGCACCTGCCCAGGAACCTCTACCTCAATCTCCTCGTCTATCTCATCATCACTCTCCTCATCAACTGGCTCAGCACTGAACGTCGATTCTGGATCTGGAGTGGTGTTGTCATTCAGGTAAAAGATTGCATTCACGTATTGCTTAGGATATGACTGTGTGTGCCCTGGCAATCCTCCTGGTTTTCTCTCAGAAAACGATTTGGAAAGTTGACCCATGGTCCTCTCCATATTTTGCATATGAGCTGCTAAATTACTCAACTCTTTGGCCACCACAACTATGTCCTGCTCAGTCCGCAAAATCCTCTGATCATTCTGCTGTGAAGTTTTCTCATTCTGCTTGATAAACTGAGACATCATGTCAGTTAAATTCTTCAAACCTGAATCCTCTGTCGGTGTCTGTTTGCCAACCTCTGGGTCATAGAAACCCTGTTGCCTCGGTGGCGGTCTCGGCTGAAAGCAAGGCATGTTCGAGCTGAAATTTTGGTTGTTCTGCCACCCCTGATTGTAGTTATACGTGTTGGGTGGTGGATGGGCCTGGTCGGCCATGTAGTCGACCTGCTCGACAAAATCGGTGCTACCCCCGATAGGACAACGTGTAATGTCGTGGGGTCCTGAGCACAACTCGCAATACTTCACCTGCTGCTCCATCACCTGCATTTTGGCTATTTTCTTCGATAACGCCTCGACCTGCATGGATAGAGCTGTAATAGGGTCAACCTGGAGTACTCCTCTCTGTTGGTTCGGCTTACTCTGCGTGCTCGGCCACTGATAATCGTTTAAAGCAAGCTCCTCAAGTAAGTCTTGCGCCTCTTCGGGCGTTTTACTACTTAATGTCCCACCAGCTGACGTGTCGACCGTATGTCGTGTGAGTGGATGTAAACCACTATAGAAAATCTGCATCTGCTGGTGTAGCTCAATCCCATGTGATGGACATTTTCTCAACAACTCTCTAAATCGCTCCCACGTCTCGTATAAACTCTCTGTGTCGTCCTGAAGGAAGGAATATATTTTGTTTCTGAACATCGCAACCTTCGATGGAGGGAAATACTTTGAGATGAATTTCTGTGTCAAAATAGCCCATGATGTGACAGAACCAGGCGGGAGAGACTGAAGCCACGCCTTCGCTGCGCCGCGAAGGGAAAACGAGAATAATCGCAACTGGATTGCCTCTGCGGGGACCCCCTTAAGTTTGAAAGTGTCGCAAATTTCAAGGAAGTTCGCGATGTGGGTCATCGGGTCATCATTAGGTAACCCGTCAAACTGAACATAGTCCATAATCATAGTGATGACCTGAGGCTGAATCTGGAAGTTATTCACGTCCACCGGCGGACGGATAACACTCGGCAACGTCCCATCGATGTTGGGACGGGCGTAATCTGCAAGCGTGCGCCTCTGATCTGCAGGTGCGGCCATCGGCACTGGTAATGCGTCCTCCACGTGCCAGAAGGTGATGGAAAACTCTTTCTAGCTCAGATAACGGTGAAAATCGGCTCTGGCGGCGACATATGCGCATAAACAGACAAAAATGCGATGAAACACAAACAAAAAACAAAAAGAAACTAACCTAAAAGTCTAACTAACACGAAAAGGAAACTCGGACACAGATAAACAGAAAAACAGACTAACAGCTAACCTAGGCAAAGAAAACAAGAAAACAGATAAAGCAAACAAGTGGTTAAACTACTAGCTCAGATATTTCTCGGAATCTGACGCGTTTACTGTCCTGGTGTGTAGTTTGGTCACTTGGTGATTACCATTTTAAAACTTGACCACATTTTCATATATCCAAATTTTACGCATCATTGCATAACATGTATAAGCAATTTAACAAAAACTTCATCATATACACCACATAATAATATAGCAAATGTATAACAAGTTCTCATATAATCATACATATTCACTAACGGTTTACTAACAACTCCCTTGTCACTTGGCAACTTAATTTCAAGCAAGTATATACACATCACATTATAATCAATATATTTGCATAACATGTATAAGCAATTTAACAACAACTTCATCATATAACACGTATATATCAAGTCACAATTATCTTGAATATATTTTCACAAGTATTGTAGATATACCAGCCCAAAAACATTTAAAACATTTAAACATTTAAAAGTGGGCTTGTAGAAACTCACCTGATATCTTTAAGTGATTGTTCGGACAAAACCTCCGTTATGGTCCATAATTAACCTAGTCGCGTATCGGATTGCATTAATGCAAGGTTAATATAAATAATACCTCTGTTTATTTATATCTTATCATCTTAATAACATTTTATTAAGGTTTATTTATTTTAAGGCGAAAATGACAAAAATGCCCTTATAGGCATAATAACCTTTTTATTGATAATATGAAGACGCGCATTCCTATAAGTAAACGCTCACCCCGGAATCGCCCAGTGAGTTATGCAAGGTCCCAGTTGGGATTTATGCGACACCCCCGCTTTGCCAGAAACCCTAGTGTACAGGCGCCTACCCTTCCGGTCCGCACGAACTTCTAAATATCCGATTAACTCGGTATCTTTAATACTTTATTATTTATCAATTTGAAACTCATATATACTTGTTATATATATAAACATGTTATAAGACAAAAAATCAAGTCCCCATACCCTCCAGATTATTTTATATTAATTAATCTTATTTAGAAACCCTAATTTCATGTATTTCTCGTTTTATTATCAGAACTCATTTTCTTTTTAAACCAACTTAGAGTATTATCCATTATTATATTTATAATATCCTTTAAAATATCAAAGCTTAATTCAACACCGTTTACTCAATTTGGGCAAAACAACTTTATGAAAACCCTAATTTTGACCCGTTAACAAAACCTTAACCAAACCTTCTCCAATTGTGAAATAAACTTAGGGCTTTCTTAAAACACATTATTTTAGGATTACCTACAATTCAGACCCTAATTCCCACCCGATTATTCAATATTTAGCAAAACAAGGTTAAGAACCCTAATTTAGATCATTTCTAGAAACCATACTTAGATATCGAATTAGCAAAAACTGAAAGAGTTTATTTTAGACCTTACCTAATGATGCTTGACTGCATAAATTCAGCTCCTGGATCCTCGTCCTTTGCTCGAATTGGACTGATGAAGCTTTCGGCCAAAATAGGGTTTTTAGAGGAAGAATTGGTGAATTTGTGAGGATTCATGGACGAATTCGACTCCTATTTATACCCATCAGTTGCATTTTAGGTCCCTAACACGTGTGGGGGTGACTCTTTGGTCGAATTTGACGCGTACGATGGTTAAACGTGAAGAGCAAGCTCAAAACGTGGCGAAAATCGCGACCAGAAAAATTTCTGATGTTGCTGGTGTTTTTCGCGTATCACGCCAGGAGGGGTCCTGGGCTGCGTGATATGCGAGCCCGTCCTAGTTCGGCCAGCTTTTTTTTTTTTTTTTTTTTTTACATATTTAGTCTTTGTACTTCTATTTAGTGCATGCTAGCCCCCTAAACTTCCAACCTTTTATCATTTTATATACGAAAACATTATGGGACATATTTCTAACATTCTCTAAGGTTTCTAAGGCTCAAGATCCGTACTATAACATATATATACATTCATATATATTTTCTTTATTATTTGCTAATTTATGTTTTAGACCCTCAAACTTTACAATACTTATTATTTTTTGTTATGAATCATATTAGGATATATATTTACTGATTTCTAAGCTTCAAAATAAATATAAATATGTATAATACCTGTATATGTTTATATATTTACAATAATTACGCTTTTAGCCCATTTACTTTTTCGTTAGTTATTAACACAGGTATTTACACGTATATATTTATCAATGATTCATTTATCATCATGCTAATCATATAAACACATATTCATCGTATATGTATATTTAACGTTTAACACATTCGTTTATGCACATTTTATCATATTGGCTATCAAACGAATAATTCAAACACATGCAACCTATCCAATGTATAGTCTTACCATGTTTATCAATCAAGCTCACGTATTAATAATATAAACACGTATTAACTACATAGATTATGTATCTATGAATTTTGGGATGTTACAATTCTACCCCCCTTAAAAAAGGTTTCGTCCTCGAAACCTATTTTAACCCGTAATAAACTGAAGATGGAAATCTCTCACCTCGCATTTTTCCTTCCTTTGTAAATACGAAATCTTACCTACGTATCTATTGAGTTCTAGACGTATGAACTATCTCGTTTCGAGTTTCCTTGTTATTCCGACTCGTCTGCTCGTAGGATTTCTTTGAAACTGCTACGATCTTTTAAAATGGATGATTCTGCCAATTCTTCAGGATGATGCGTCTCCTTAGACTTCAAGTGCTCAGCTTCGTCAAACGTCTGCCTCCATACTGCATGTCCTAATATCTACTACTTATCTAATAAACCAGTTGGACCTCTGTGGCATAATCCCATATACATAATACCTCCATCTTTTGTGTGTAACGCCATTGCTACAAATTTTGAATCGTCAGGCTCATCGGCATATCATCATTTGTCTTGGGTCATCTAACTTGATGATTTGCAATTGTCCTAAGGAAGACGTAAATCTAAGCTGCCCAAGGTAGCTTGATTACGGGATTCCTTGATAATTCTTCTCCTATTCTGTGCTCATGTAGCTCATCTGATCATTATATGGATTCTTCCCGCCATTTTTGTTGAAGTACAACATCTCTTGGGGTGTAAGTTCTTCTTGGCCTACTCCGGACTTCCATACTTCAAAGGCTTCTTCTAGGTTGGCCGATGGTTGACAAAGTGATCTTCTTACCTATCCCTATAATAGTCGGTTGTTCCCATCCTTGTATTATCGAATTGATTCTCCTTGCACTCGTGCTTCCTAAGCTCGTTGATTCTTGATCCATCTTATGGTAACCTCCGCCACTCTTCCTTTAACTATTCCTAATTCAACTGCTTTCGCTTCTGTTTTCCACCCTATCGCCTATTGTGATTTCCTATGGTCTTTCGAAGATAACAACGTAGCTTGTAACGTTGCTTCCAATTCTCCTGCTATAGCAACTCTCATTTCTTCTTTACTGTGATTTCGTTCGTGTCTTCAGGTGATATTTCGGAACTTATGTGACGTAGAGTCTCCAAATTTTGAATTTATGATAATTATACGTGCACTTATAATTATGATGCAATCAAAACCCAGTTACCTTTCACCGCACTTATCCTTAGTGTCCACACTTTACTCCTTCGTTTTCGCCGATAACTCTAAGTTAATATCATCTTCGGGTCTTCTTCATGTTACTAATCAGATATCACATTATTATCTAACCTACCCCGCACTTGGCCACACAACAGTTAGTACTTAGGATTTGTTTATATGGAAAATACCAAATTGCAGTGGCCAACCGCAATCATGTATGTTCCATATTCAAATACTACAAGTCCTACCTATTATGTTCCTTATGCATCTTATCCTTACTGGCACAAACTATCCTGGTTGGCATCTATATTCCTATCTTAACTTACTTTACGCAGAGTCCTAGTTTAAGTTTAGGCACCGCGCTTGTACCTAAATCTCTTAAACCAAGGCACTGATACCAACGTGTGACGCCCGCTCCTAGACTTGGCACCAGGAAGGGTCACGTATCGGGTTTACTCATGAACATAAGGTATCAATAGAGATATTACGCAGCGGAAATTTAAAACTTTTATTTATATAAGCCAGGTACTATAGTAAAAGAGAAATTTATACATAATTCTAACTAACAATAATAACGAAAACTATAACTAAGCTTACT
>JBCNJP010012206.1:0-14203 GCA_039602395.1 Deinandra increscens subsp. villosa
TCCGTATCGAAAGATCGACCTTAAGATAGACGATTTAACGTTCTTATTTCTTTTTGCATGGAACACAGTTGACTATATCATGAAAATATTATGCATTGTGAAAAATCACAAGTGCTGTCACACAAAAGGAAAAGAAATGATAAGCTGAAAATGTCTGATTATGTCTGATAGTGTGGGATCAACTGGTCAAAGCAAATCTAATCAATACCTTAACATATCCAAATGTTATGAGTATGATTCTGCCTGAGTTTAAGTTGGACAAATTATACCAGCAATCAACATGACTTATGTGCTTCGATTAATCGAAATTGAAGTGCAGTTCAGTGCGTTATGTTCAATATGATCCCATATAGTGATCTTTCTCATACCAAAAATAGTGTTTGATTCCGTGTTGCAATTCTATTTCATTTCAGAAAAGAACAAAAAGATTTTCGGTGTGTTTTAGCATAAATTGTCTAAAAGTCAAAAAGATTTTGTTTCTGCTTTATTTTCGATCTGATCATCACGTGATACAAATCTTTTTCAAAATCATGTCTTGGAGTCTCGAAGAGACGTTTTGCGCCAAGATTATTTTAAATGTTTGAACAGGTTGCTATGTGCAAGTTATCACAACTTCAAGTCTTCTGAAGATGTTGATAAAAGACCAGAGATACACCAAAATGTCATCAAGTATTCAAGATTAAGCTACGATCGAGTTGAGGAGGAGTTTGTTTGACGATTCATTTCATTGAACGATCTGATTCTACACTTGAGGGGGAGCTTGTTTGAAGATACAACGTTGATGTTTTTGAAGGGATACTTCACACGACGAGGGGGAGTTTGTTGATACCTGAGATGTGCGTCGTGTGAAGTATCAAGCAATGTACAAGATCAAGTCAAACTAGGTCTGGCCGATCTAGGTCCGAACCTGAAGTTCGGACTGGCCGAACCTGAGGTTCGGCCGAAGCTCGGCCAGTTGGGTATAAATATACGTTTGGTCTTTGTAACTGAAAAATTCTGAGTGTGCAAATTCTGTTAAGTGTGTGTTTCTGAGTGTGTATTCTCTATGTCTATTTCTGAGTGTTTGCTGATTGTAATTGTTCTTCTTTGATCAATAAATCAATCGGTTAATTACGTTTCGATGTCCGATTAGCTAGATCGAGTAGACGATCCGATGCTCATGCATTTTCAGTTGACACGATTTCGACACCAACAGTTTACGCGTCTAAAATTAGTAAATTTATTAATTCCGCTACGTAAACGGATTATTGGTTTAATCCGTTTTAACTCTTAATTTACTAAACCCGGTCAGTAATGTTTTAATTAACGGCTAAGTTTTTTTAACGTCACCGGGCACCCGTATAGCACCGTCGAATCCCAACACATTTATCATGATATGAACCATGAAATCACAATATAAATAACAATTTATTTAAATAGGAATTATGATGAGCAAGACGTCTAGTAATATTTATAGCGTACATTCAACAACCCTAAAATTTGACTTTTGAAAGTCTAAATGGCCTATCACATTGACAAAGGTATATCAGAAGACATGTTTAAAAGATGCATTCAGGTATGTTTGAATTTGTGTAAAAGAAAATATGTTTCATATAGGTTTGTTACCTGATTGACATAACATGAACTTGTAAACACACCCCATTCCTACATAAGTGTATCGTCATCATCATCATCATCATCATCATCATCATCATCATCGTCATGATTGACAAACGTTTCCTTTGTAAACACAGACCCAGATCATCATCATCATCATCATCATCGTCATGATTGTCACACCCTGAACTTTCGGGAGCGGAGGCGTGTGACGTCATGGAGTCATAGTCGTGGATATATTGAACGACCTCTAAATGATTTAAACAAAGGAAACGTTTGATTTTTACACAATGTCTTACAAGTTGAAGCGGAAAGCAGTGATAGTAAAAACAATGATTGAAAAGTACAAAAGTTGAGATTGAAAAGTATGATGATTCCAAATTGATTTATGTGATGAAAGCTCCAAATGCGCTAAGTGTTGACTATGACACCAAACATAATGCAGGTCCTAATGATGTATGTCATTCCAAGCAAGCAGCAACTAAGTACCTAAGAATTTATGAGCTTAAAAAGTCATGGAGTCATTACAACACTTCGCATTTCTTGTTATAGCATTTCAATATTACAAACAAAACCCATGTTCGTTTGTCTATGTAATGACACATGAATGCGAATTACAAGTTCATGCAAAAGTAAGTTTCATAACATCAGCTTAATGTGGAAGATCAAAACTAAAAAGAAAAACGTTTTGAAAGTTTTCCAAACTAAGCAAAGCACACTCAATTTTTTTTAACTTATACTAAAACACATAAATAACTTTTTAAAATTTTTAGAAACTCAAAAAAGAATTGAAAGAAAAAATAGAAACTAAAAATAATTAATGTTTTTGTAAGGAAGATCACAACATGAGATCATATCATTATAAACTCAATCAAGGTGCACATTTCAAAAATGTTAAAAAATTTAAATTATGGTTGTCAGTACCGTTGTCTAGCTATACCCATGCATTTTTTGTATTCAACATATGTTTGTGATTTCATTTATCTTTTGATGTATTAGGAATGTAATGAGTACCACACTTATAAAATCCATGATAGTTCTCAACCCATTTTCCAAGACACACGCAGCGGGTATTTGAAACACAACTTTTATATAGACCAAGTCACATCGAAATCATCAGAGTTTAGATTTACTACCATAATAAATTATTTATCAGCTGAATCTATGACATATATATCATGTGAAATTCACATTGAGACTTATGTCTTTTGTCATAGAGCAGCATTTGCATTTCTTTGCAATAATAAGTTGAATTGCTATAACGTACATCTTAAGCTCGATCTTTCGATACACAGATAAGACCTCATTTTAGCAAGAAGAAAGAAAAATAGAACAAGTTGAAGTTGTTCAGACTTTAATTCTTAGGTCGATATTTTCATATACGCAGAGAGAATCTAAAGTTTGAACGAAATACCAAAAAAAATAAAGCAAAACCTCTAAATCTTAACTCTCAAGTCGATATTTTCATATACGCAGAGAGAGTCCAAGATTTGAAGAAAATAAAAAAAAATCAAACAAGTCAAAAATTTTCAAATAAAGCAAAGAAATCATCATTTATGTTTTTATATGGTAAACTTATACTCTGGCGACTCATGAGACAATCATATGTGCGTAAATTTGGACCAAACCGACATGTAATTAAGTAACATGATTACTTTACAAGAAAGTGCAATGTCGGTTAGACCATGCCGGATCAATAATTCAACAATTTAGTTTAAGTGCATCACAAGCATAGTTTACTTTATTTATGTTATGCCTACTAGACACATAACCAGATAAGATCTTCGACCTAGTTTATTATGATTCTCAGGAAAGCGAGTCATAAGAATTTACTGAACATTTCTCACAAGGTCGGATCAATTCTTCATTTTGCAATTTTGTAATTTTATCAATGGGATATCAAATCCACATTTTCTTCCCTTAAATTTTTTATTTTGGGGAAGGAGATGATGATTTTATTTTTCTTCAACTTTTCTTTTTTAAATCTTCAATAAAAACATCAAAATCAAAAATTTACACAACAAGAATGTACCACCTTAAACCAACACAATTATTGGAAATGTATCAGCAAGAAAATTATGAGATGCAATTTGTGATTATATAATCAAGAAGCACCAAAGTTCTCGAGTGTTACGTTACTCATTACCTAAATGATATGCTTCCTCCAACCTATAACTGGAAGAGTCATTTTGGATAAGTCAACTTGCTCCCAGACTTCCAGTGTGTTTCAACCCAGTTGATCTCTTTCAGCGCTCAGTGAATATTCTTTTTGCTCGACCTATGACAAGAAACAAGCATACTAACACACATTGATATTATTAGTGATACCTTTTGTTCTTACTCCATTATTTACACTACCAATAATGTTTGATGTCGGATGATATTTGTGTATTTGTTGTTGTGGAGCAAAGGCATCTAAAATAGGGACGGGCAATTTGTTTACATTATCTTCAGGAGGACAACACATACATTCTGAATACTTTGGTGGAGATACTGGGAGAGATGGGTTCAACTTCGAGTATGGTGTTAGTGGCTGTGAAATTAATTTGAGAAAATACCCTCAGATTGTCCCCCGAAAACATTGATTGTGTTCTTCATTTAGTACTGTAATTTCGTGAATGACTAAGTGTGACACCCACTCCCGCACTTGGCGCCAAGAGGGGTCACGTGTCGGATTTACTCCTGAACACATGGCACAACAGAGATATTAAGCAACAAAAATTTAAAACTTTTATTTATATAAGCCAAGTACTACAGTAAGTGAGATATTATACATAACTACAACTAATTATAATAACAAAAACTATAACTAAGCTAGCTTGCCAGAAATTCTTCCTTGATAGCTTTCCTGATTATCTCACCCTCACGAGATCCGTGCCTTTACTTCTACACGTCTCTGCAGAACCTAGCATACATGCCTCAGAATGCAAGAACAAAAGACTCAAAGATGCTGCATACTACAAAAAGAAGTATGAACATGCCATGCAGAAATAAAAGGCATTAATGGCTGAAGTTGAGAACTGGGACTCTGAGTCATCATCAGATGAAGAATGTCATTCCAACAAATGTCTTATGACAATTGATGAATCTCTCTCACTGATCTCTCTGAAACCTCATATGGAAAACAAGAAAGCTCCTCTCACACCGATCTAATCTTTCAATTCAGTAACATGTCAATAAATTACAAATTTCTTCAAGAAAACTTTGAAAGAAACAAACTCTTTAATGAAAACAAGTTTAAAACCTTTGAAGATGAAATTAACTCTCTCCTATCTGAACTTCATCAACTAAAAGGGGATAGCGAAAAAAAATTGTTGAGATTAAGACAACTAGAAACACAAAACTTGAGCAATAAAGCCAAAATTGATCACTATGAGACTGAACATGCAACCTTATATCAAAGGTTGCACATGGAAACAAAGAAAATAAACGGTCTCATAAATGCTCATGATCAACTTGAAAATATGACAAACACACCAAGAAATCATGGGCAAGGGATTGGGTATGTTCAAGGGACAAAAAACTCCAAGACTGTCTTTGTAAAAAGCAGCGGTCAAAATGAATCACAACTGGACATCTACAACAAAAGAAAAAGTCCAGTCTTTGAAACTACATATAACACTCAGTCCAAACCTGATGACTGAAACAAAACCAAATCTGAGTCAACCAGCTCCTGAAGTCGAAATCTTAAAAGTTTTGGAGAAAGTACCATATACAAGCACTGCATGTGTAATGAAATGGTAAAACTAATTAGAAAACACTACAACATTAAACAAATATACTCAACAAAGTGTAACACTTCTTGGAGTGTATCTTCCAAATCTGTAAAAATAAAAAGAAAAGAAACCACTGAAACGACAAACAAAAACCCAAAAACAAATGGGTTCCAAAAACCAAATAAAGTTTTTTTGCTTGAACATATATTCTTTAGAATTTCTGAAGAATATCTGTATCAACTAACTGAGTCCCAATCATGCACATATCTAGGGGGAGTTTTTTCCTTTTTTGTTTGAACACGTTTCATAGTTTTTTCTTTTCCTCCTTCGTTAATAAATGATCCAAAGAGACACTTGTCACTTTCAGAATGTCTCTTTAAAAAGTTGACTTTCTCTTCCTGATAAGAAATGATGCCCATCAAATCACATACTCAAATAACAATAGGCATACCGGGAAACAAATCTTTTTGAGTTAAAGCATACAAAAGAGGTAATAATAACTATAAAAATAGGAGAATGATGAAAATTAGAGTTAATTCCCTCTCACAAACCATCCCAACTACCTCTATCAGAGGTCTAAGTAGCCGACAAAGCCCAAAAGTCTTACTGCCAAATATCCAGACTTCTGAACTCTTCCCGATTACAAATAGATGGATATCACTCTCAACTCACCCAAGTACACATCCAAACAAATCCAATCTTCATTCAAATATTCATCAGAAAATGGATTTTCAAGCTCTATTAGACAGATAAGCCTTCCAAATTCTACTTCACCAAACTCACAACCTCTGTCTTCATACCTCCAACCATCAGCCAACCATTACCAGAATGATGAGGTTTTTGCAAACTTGTGCTATTGGGTTAGCACTTACCCAAAACACTCCCTCCAGATACGAATTTATAAGGGAATTATGGGTCAATGCAAGATCTGAACCCAACCTACCTGGAAGCCCAATAAGAACTCGAGTGAATCACCTCACCTTTGAAATCACTGAGGACTCCATTCGCTCTACTCTCAGTCTGAATGACAAAAATGGAGCCATTCATGATGTGTTGCAAACACATCCCTTTTTCTTAAGTATTTTCTTATATATTTGAGTCAAATTGAGTCGAGTTTGTGTTATTTTTATTTAGTTTTTATCTATTTTATAGTATTTGAGTCTTAATGTGCTATTGAGTCATTTTTATATATTTTGGTGTGAGTTTAATATTTAATTGAGTCTTGTGTTTATTTAGGTCGTTGTGATTTAATTGTGCTTAAAGTGGGTAAATATATTTGTTGCAGGTTGGTTTAAATATCTAAGGGGATGGTGTGATATTATATCAAAGACGAAGGGTGAAAAGAATTAATTAATGAAAGATCAGGGGCTGAAGTGAAACTTTATAATAATTCATGTTATGTTAAAGTTGAATTCGAGAGACAGAAAGATAAAAGTCGGTTTCGCCGATATTATTCACGGAATTAATTTGTTTGAGGTTGGAAATAAAGAAAGAAATAAAAGAAAAAAACCTACACATTATTTGGGGAGAACCCTACGCAAGGGTTTTGGAACGACAAGCAACAAGGGAGCGACGAGCAGAGAGAAAGATTAATTGGGGGAGGCTACAAGGAACAGCAAGGAGGTCAATTCGAAGGCTAGAGATCAAGCATTCGGTTCTAAATCGCGTGTCGGGTTTCAATCTTTCTTTTGATTTCTTTGGTATATATTTTAGAACCATGTTTTTCTGTCAAGTTTCATACTTTGTTGCTGTTCTTGACTGGATTATGTTTCTAGGCTAAGCAATTAGTGCTATCTAGGCCGTTATGATGATTATTTAACATTTGTGGTTTTATTCGGTTTATGAATTTCATATGTTTGGTTGATATTCTTGTAAAAGACTATTAATTTATAGATTAATGCGTATGAATGCTTGAATTAGGATCGTAATTAGTAATCTAAACTGCTCAATCTGCGAATGTCTTTCGGTTTGGGTTGGGTAATCAATTGCATGACTTTATGTTGGTAGTTGATATGGTTATCAAATTAGTTAATCATAGTTTAGGTTATTGGTGAAAATCTTGATTCTTGTGTGCTGCTAGGTTTAGACAAGCCGGGAGGTGATAGACCTATTGGGTAGTCGGGGTTGTTAGGGTTTTAGGTCAAATTGCCTCGGGAGAGGGATTCCCTAGTAATTCTAATTTTACCTGCTATTCCATGTTAATTCTGTAAGTTAGTAGTTACTCCTTTCATCGTTAGGTGTCTGGGATAGGAACAAGCTGGAAGGTGACCTGTCTGTTCGAGTACTAGAATATCCGTTAGGAACAAGCCGGGAGGTGACCTAACCAATCAGTATGCGTCTTCGATTCTTAGGATCTCCTACTGCGTCACACCTGGTAAATGGTCTGGGGTCCACTAGGGTTTTCTTAGAGCTGTCATTAAGATCCTGATTCCATCATAGATTTCCATAGCCGAGTAAGATTGCAAGTGTTGAATAGGATTCTAGGTCTAGGTAGTACTTCTCTCTCATCTGGTCGTTTTCTCGAGTTTTCTGATTTTCGGTTGCTCGTAGTTAAGTCGTAGATAGTTTATTTAGTTAATTAATTTAAAAACCAATTTCTCAAATTTTCTTATTCATTAGTCCTAGGTTGAGTCTAGTTATTCTAGTGTCCTTAGGGTTCGATCCTGGTCTTCTGTAGCTATACTGCGTCCGATAGGTACACTTGCCTAGTGGGTTCGGTTTAGTTTAGTTGTCTAGGTAAAACTTAGTGTGTCTAGGTGTAGGATTAGGTCTAGGATATTTTTAATATTTTTAGTAGTCGTTCCGAGCACATCAAGTTTTTGGCGCCGTTGCCGGGGACACTTGGCAATAGCAAGATTAACTTAGGTGAGCACATCAATTCACTTCGACAGGGCCCAAGTCATTGAAACCTTCATTGACATTGGATATGATGGAATTTTTTTCGAAGAACAGGCCAACAAATTCCACCTTCCCCCCATCTAGAAATTCTTCTTCTCTCAAATTCAACTCTGCTTCTCTTCCCGGGTTAATAATCATCATCTTGCTAACCATGACACTCAAATGGCCATGCATGCTCTAATTCACGGACTGGATATGAACTTCTCTCACTATCATCTGCAGAACATGAAAACCAACGGCTACCTCCCTGTAGAAGAGAGAGAGAGTTACTCTATATCCTCGTTTTGTGACAAGAATGATTTGCAGGCCAAGCAACGGGAAGCAATTCGCCGCAAATATCCCACTCAACTTGTACCTTCTCAAAGGTATATTGGTCTTCATATCACTGGACTTCCAAATGAGATAATAGAAGGAGAAGATGAAGGCTTGAGACCCATCTCTCATAACAAAATTCCTCTCCAACTTGAAGCCAGAACATATCCTCCTGTACCCACCAGAATTATCCTACCTTGTACCTGTAGGACTACAGCACTCACTTAAACTTAATGTTTAAATAAGTTCTGCACTAGGTATCTCGCTGAAAAAAATTGTTGGAAAAATTGTTGAAACTAGATCTTTTGGGGTTGCTGTAAAGAAAGCTCAAAATCGTGTTAAGTTAAAACATCACTACTAGTGATTCTGTGTTTCTTTTGTTCTTTACTAAGAAACTGGTCATACAGAACAACTCCGGAAATTTCGAAGTAGTTCTGTACAGAAGCTAGAATGCTAGAATGAAACAAAAAGAGGAAATGAAAAATCGTTGACGTACTTTCACACACACACACACACAAAAAAGGGGGGAAGAAGAATACCGTAGTTGTTGGAAGAAAAACACATTTGATCTCACATTGAAAATTAGGATCGAAACAATTCTTCATCAAGAAATCCCAACCGACAATGAAGACGTCAAAAGCTCCCAATAAATAGAAACAATAACTTTTTTCTGTTACGAGGAAAATCAATGATCCAACGGGCAGCCGTTTCACCACCTAGTCAAACCAATCGGTGAAAAAGAGCCGTTAGGTCCGTAGAATCTCTCTCCTGCCATAAAATCCTTACTCATTCTCCAAATCAAACACCGTTCCTAAAATCACAATCCTCACCAAGCAAAGCATTTCTTCAAACAATCAAAATGGCTTCATCATCTCAAATATCCCCTATTCAGAACATTCAACATAGAGCAAAACAGTATGCGACAAAATCTAAATCCACCGGCTTACTCAAACGATGTACAAATCATCATAGAAGCATCAAGGTACTCGCCTCTCATGACAGCTCTCACTGAAGATGAAGAAATCACCAAAGAGACTCTTATGAATGCCTGGTCAACAATAAGAGTAAAAACTGAAACTGTGACAAAAAAAGGTATGGATTAAAGCACTCATTGAAAACGAAGATCGATCCACAACAACTCTAGAGTTTTTAGAAGAAGACTTCAGACAAGTTATTGACCTCAAAGCACCAGAAGACCTTGCTCAACCCCCAACTAAAACCTAAATTCTCAAAACCATCAATTCCTTGAACAAAGGAACAAGCTTTACCACAATCTCAGGAATAAACATCAATCAGCTAGAGGGAAAGTGGAAACTGATGATGCACACTCTCATCTACAGCCTAACTGCTAAAGTCGGTTCATCAGATCAAGCTAGTGAATTAGTATACTCCATGATGGTCGCTCTAATCCTGAATAAAATAATAGATTATGGAGCTATGTTGTGGTGGAATCTAGTAAAAAGAATTGAAGATAAACATAAGGAAAAGAAAGAAACTGCCCACATTCCATTGTATAAGGTTTCTTTCTCTATTCATCTTCAAAAAGTGTCAGGAAGGATCGTTAGATATGACAGAAGCTAAGCTTAGGTCAACCAATCTGAAAATTCTGAAAAAGTTTGAATCAGGTACAATACACTCTATATCCTCTGTGCTTATTTCATTACCTTTAAATACACTAGATGGATCCCCAGTTCTGATAAAATACAAAGAAGGAATAGAGAAACAGAACTCATCTAAACCTGAACAACCAACTCCTAGAAACAGCCCACAAACATCCCACTTTTCTGAATCAGTCAATCTAAACAGAAATTCACCTGAATCTCCCACATCCAACTCACTACCTCAGCCTATAAAGACTTCAACTTTAGCCCACCAAACTCATCTCCTCAGATCCACATTCCTGAAATAGCCACCAAGCCCAGCCTGTTTGATGACTATGAGAGTCATCAGCAAGCACCAACAAGTGAAGACTCAATGAGTCAAGGAAGTTTGGAAAGAATCCATAGGGATTGGTTCCCTAAGGATTCGACACATGAGCATTCTGAAAAGAATAATCAAACAACATATGAGTCTGAATCATCCAGGATAAAGACAATGAATGTGGAAGACCTAGGAATATCAGATATTTCTGGTCTTCTAGGCACTAACAAAACTCTCAACAGAGAATCTATTAGTAAAATTGCTGGACATGTGTTGTCCACTGGTATGTTAGAAGGAGAATGATCATCTGTTGATCCAACTCCAAGCTTACCTAGTATCCTACTCAAATCTGATCTCTTAGAATTCTCTCAAACAATTAGAGAGAAAATATTTAATTTCAAAAGGGATCAGAAAATTGACCTTCATGAACTAGGGAAACTCAAGTGTTTAAACTCAGAAAAACTCATGAAGGTGGAAAGAAACACAACTCAGAACACTAATCAACTAAATACTCTAGCAGATGAGCTGAAAACCTGGAAAGAAGAACTAAGTGAAGAGGCTAACAAGATTTCAGAAGACATCAATAAAAGTCTTCAAAAGCTGCAATCTGTAGACACAAGCGGTGATGAACCAATCATTAAAATTTTCTCTAAAGAATTTATGAACAAGAAAATTACTCTTGAAGATATGGGCAGAAATCAAGCAAAGGAGGCTCAAGAAGTAATAAAGTTAGTCAGAAGCAACTTGACAAGAAATCAACTAACTTCAGTAAACCTGGAGATCAAACACTCTTTTCAAGAAGATCATTTGAGAGAAATAGAAAGAGAATGGAAACAAAAGGTAAAAGGAACAGAAGAGAAAAGAAAGCTAATCACAATCTCTGTTCAACTTCCAATGAAGAAGACAAGACTTCAAGGTAATGATCCAAGTGAAGAAGAAGACGAAACAGATCAACTCAAGAGAAAGAATTCAAAGAAATGCAAACCTTCATCTCAAGCTTATGAAGGCATGCCTCCTCCTCCACCTCCTTCTTCCCATAAGCCACCGATAAAGACTGCCCAGAAAACAAATGCTTCTCAACCCCTCTCCACCGGAACAACATAAAAAAACCCAGCTAAACAGACTCAAATACAATCATCCTCATTAGCTGGACTTTAATATCTAGATCAACCTTTGAAGATGATTACACTTGAAAAGCAGAATATGCAAAAAGTCATCTGGGAAGAAGTCAGAGAACTGCAAAAGAAACTACTCAAGAGAGAAGAAGACAGACCCACAATGAGCCCTCTATCAAGAAATCTTTTGACAGGTCCACCGGAATATCAGTTGAGGAAGATCCAAACTACACAGTATAAACAAACTATGAAAGCATCAAGGAATTCACTGATAAAGACCTACAGCAATTTAACCCAATACAGTTGGTGTCATTTATAAAGTACTTCTCAAGTCAACCCTCAAAAAACAGAAAGGGTAAGTACTACTTTATATCAAGGAATTGAAGTTGGTAAAAGGATGTTCAGTAGACAAGCACAGGTGGATGTCGAATTAGCAAAAGAATCCAACATCCCTTTACTGTTTTTAACAAAGCCAAATGAGCCTATCCCTCCTGAAGTCTCATGGAGAGGATCCGGAACTGCATTTCTCAGCCCAATCTCTGGTATATGTTTCAGATATCACTCTGAAGAAAGAAGGTTCTCCAGGCTGAAAGAAAAACAGAAGTATACAAATCTGGCCTTAGAATTCTTCCTATTTATTCTAGAGAAATGCAAGACGAACAATAGCAGCACCAAGGAAGTCATCAATGCAGAAGTTATTGCACTGATAAAGGAGAGAACAATCTTCAAAACCCTACTGGAAGAATGCACTACAAAGTATAGCTTTGAAATTAACTCACTCACTGGTAGGGCAAAAATTAGAAAAGAATTATGAATTTTAAATTATGATAAACAAGACTTCTTTCGTATTCTGTAAAAAGATCAATGAAAATGATCTATGCATATGTTACTTTCTTCTTTGTTTATTTTCTTCAAATACTTAGGGGGAGATTGTTAGAACACAATGTAAATGTAACACAAAACAGTCAAGTATTAGAAGAAAAGATAAGATATATCCTTAAAAGAGAAAGTATATGAAAGTCTGTATGAATTATAGATTTCTACATGATTTCTGTACTCATACAAAACTACTCCGGAAATTCTGAAGTAGTTCTGTACAGACGAAATTCTACAGAAATCCTTATTTCTGTAGAAGGCTTTTAATGGGAAGCATCAAAATTCTTCAAAGAAGAGTCCTGAAGGAGTTCTGGACTATCAGAAGATAAAGATTACGAGAAGAACAAATTCTGCCTTTGTGTGAAGAACAAGCAAATTGAATACCAACTTGGCATTAATCACGAAAGTAGTTGAAGACAGTTGAAAAATAGATAAACTGAATACCTTCAATTTATCTCTATATACTCTGAGACACTCCAAAATCAACCGTCCTCAACCACCTTATCCAAAGCAACTTGCTACATCTTCCTATAAATAGCAAGCTGACTTCACCAAACAAAGAAAGACATCAAGCATACACTTCAATATCTTCTCAAAGCAATTACAACATCACTCCCATAGAAAGGTTATTTCTGTTGATACATAGTTATACTATATACTCGTGTAAACCATTATTTACATTTGAGATATACAGAATAACCCTTTTATGAATTGTTGTCTTCCAATTTGATTTACTTTCCGCAACTTATTTATCTTGTTTAAATCAAATTGTGCCAACATTGTTAAAGAGCCCCTCACGGGACCCAACAGTTTTGCAAGCACCCGATTGGTCTATGCCTTTTGAAATTATGTGTGATTCATCTGATTTTGCTGTTGGGCCGGTTTTAGGTTAAAGGATAGATAAGAAACCGGTAGTGATCTACTTTGCAAGTAAGACTTTAGATGGGGATCAATTGATTATACTACTACTGAGAAAGAATTACTAGCAGTTGTGTTTGCTATTGATAAGTTCAGGTCCTACATCTGGGGAAGCAAGGTCATAGTCTACTCGGACCATAGTGCGGTTCGGTACTTGATGGAGAAGAAGGATGCCTAACCGAGGCTAATATGGTGGATCCTTCTGTTGCAGGAGTTTAACTTGGAAATAAGATATAAGAAGGGGAGTGAAAATGTGGTGGCGGACCATCTGTCCCGATTGCCCTACATTGAAGCTAAGGAAGATGATTGGAGAATTAATGAAAACTTTCCTGATGAATAATTATTGAATGTTTCTAATTTACCTTGGTATGCTAACATTGTGACTTATTTGGCTGCAGGTACAATTCCAGAACATTGGCCCAAAAGGAGAAAGATGCATTTGAAATCTCAAGCGACTAAATACATTTGGGACGAACCGAACTTGTTCAAGGTAGGGTCGGATCAAATAATCCGGAGATGTGTACCGGAGTCAGAGGTGCAAGCGGTGTTAGAGTTGGTACACGCATCCGCATGTGGGAGCCACTTCATGGGCAGAAGACGGGTCACCGGATTCTTTCATCCGGATTGTTTTGGCCCACGATCTTTAAGGATGCATTCGAGTTTGTGAAGCATTGTGTGCGTTGTCAGCAGATGGGGAGCATCATGAAGCGTGACGAGATGCCTTTGCAACCAATCTTGGTTGTAGAGATTTTTGATGTTTGGGGCATCGATTTTATGGGCCCGTTTCCCATTTCAAATGGTTTTGTTTATATATTAGTAGTAGTAGATTATGTGTCAAAATGGATAGAAGCC
>JBCNJP010012207.1:0-14202 GCA_039602395.1 Deinandra increscens subsp. villosa
TGAAGTGGCGATGGCCGGTGATGAGGATGGTGATGGTGGTGATCAACGAAGATGATGATGATGATGGTCGATGATGATGGAGATGGTGGCGGTGGCGAGGGACGATGTTGATAAGGATGGTGGTGGTTCTCGGTTGCGACAGGAGGGGAGGTGGCGGAGCACTCTAGCAGCGGCTGCTGGGGTGGTGCTCGACGTCGGAACCAGTGGTGGCAGGGGCTGTGTTGGTGGATGGTCGGTTGATCAGCGACGCCGGAGGGAGGCTGTGGTGGTGGTGTCCGACGGTTCGAGGAGGTGGGGGTTTTGCAGTGGAGGTTGTGTGTTAGTGTGGGTTTAGAGGGATGGGGGTTTGGTCCTTTACCCACATGTTTGAAATCTTTAGTAAGATTTTACAAGTAACCTCTAACCATAGTTAGATTAGGAGACTAACCTAGGTTAGGACATATGTTAGTTAGATATTTTAGTGATTAGATATTTAGGTGGTATTAGTTTTATAAAAACTAACAACTTTACCCGGATATTTTATAAACTATAATATATAAAATATAGTGTTTTCGTAAAATAACCACTAAAAGTTGACGGAAACTTTGAATGGCCGAAAATGTAAAAACGATTGTCAGGCAAGTATAGTTCGTGTCAGGCCGGTATGCGGGGCTTTCTCTGATTTTCTCACGGTTTGTTTCGTTTTTCACCAAAATTAGTCGGGATCATGTTTTTGGGCTTGGTTCGTTCGTTTCACGTTATTGGGCCGTGTTGGGCCCAATTCGGTATACGAGCGATTCATACCGAATCGTTCTACCGTTTTGGTCGAGACAAGTTTCTGAATTAATTACAAGTCTTCAATATTGATAAACAATTATCGTCTTGGTCGTAAATTAATTATTTAGAGATTTTAGTTTTATTTATTTTATTTGCTCACGTACCGCGTTCAGAAAATAAATAACTGTTTTGATCCGTTTCGAGCTCGAATATTTTATGCTATCAAGTCTAACTAAATTTTTAAATAAAATGTTCGCTCAAAGGCCTTGTCGAGCGTCGGTGTGATTTCTCACGACACTGTTTTGGTAAAATATAAAAGTCATTTTATATTTTTATTTTGAGTAAATTACGGATTTAGTCCCAGTGGTTTGCATGAATTTCGGGTTTAGTCCTTGGGTTTCATTTATTACAGATATGGTCCCAAACGTTTGCCAAACCGTATCGGATTTAGTCCCTGAGCCTTAACTCCGTTAGAAAATCCTGTTAAATAAGTGTGAATTGACCATTATACCCCTCCCTTTAATATCATTATTAATAATTATTAATATAAGTTTAAGAATTGACCCACGCACCTCTCATCTTTATGGCCCACCACCTGCAACAACTCCATCCTTGGCCCTCGGCTTCCTCCGATGAAAATCGGTTGTCCAAATGTTTGAGTTTTCCATTTCATTTTAGTGGGTTTCTCAAAATATAATTTACCATAACATAATTTCAATTTCATTTCGTATTTTCTGATTCATCTTTAAGAAGGTTTGGTTTAATATAATTTATCACGATTTGAGTGTTCCAAATGGTGGTGGTGGACGGAAATCATGGTGCCGGTGGACAAAATTGGTGGTGGCGGTGGACGGAAATGGTGATGTCGTTGGACGGAAATGGTGATGGCGGTGGACGGAAATGGTGGTGGTGGGCGGAAATGGTGGTGGCGGTGGATGGAAAAAAGTTAATAGATTTTTCTGTAAGGAAACAGAGCAAGTGAAGCGACGAGTTAACTTAGCGTCGTCGTCGTCCTCGCTCTCCGACTCGGTGGAAGAGGTGTATGAGAAGTCGTAGGGGAGGTGGTGGTTTGGACTTTGGAGAAGACGGTTTTTGTCGTCGGCGAGAAATTCCGAGGAGAGCCAGAAAGAAAGGTCACTGGCTCGTCACCGGCTGCGGCGGCATTTGTGATGGAGAGGGTAGCAAGGAGTATTTTGAAATTTGCAATTTAAAACTTTAATTTATAAATTTATAGTTTCAACCCTTGATATCTTATATTGGAGATATTATTTTTTTAAATGAGGGGCATAATGGTCAATTCACACTCACTTAACATAATTTTCTAACGGCGTTAAGGTTCAGGGACTAAATCCGATACGATTTGGCAAACGTTTGGGACCATATTCGTAATAAATGAAACCTAAGAACTAAACCCGAAATTCGTGCAAACCACAGGGACTAAATCCGTAATTTACTCTTTTATTTTTCTTATTACTAAAGTTCCACCGATCTTGTGGTGAACTTTTCCTTTTGTCGTGGGTTTGTTTTTCCAATACGAACGTGAGAATTTGTCAAGGGTGGACGTTTACGTGCACAATATTTACTAATATTACTACTAGTTCAAGTTAGGCACATGTATATACGTATATATATATATATATATATATATATATATATATATATATATGTATGTATAGGTTTAGGGTAAAATACATCCAGCAAAAACGCTACATCCATTGCGGATTGATCTGGGGCGTCCATCAAGATCATCCAACAGCCAGGATCTATGGCGTTTTTCGCCTATGGTGTTTTTTTCCCCCCGAAAACACCATAGGCGGAAAACACCATAGATCTTGGCTGTTGGATGATCTTGATGGACGCCCCAGATCAATCCGCATTGGATGTAGTGTTTTTGCTGGATGTAGGATAACTCGACTCTGTATGTATATATATATATATATATATATATATATATATATATATATATATATATATTCAAAGTATAGGTTTGACCCGGTATTTTTGGACGGTTTTTTTTTTTTACAATTTTAGTGTCAAAAAGTGTCGTTTTTCAACATTTTAGAGTGTTTTTACAAGTTTTTAACTGTTCACCCGAGAGTTTTGTGAAAATTCTGCTCCTAAATCATTCATGATCAATTTTTTCTGGTCTACTGCGGAAAATCTCGTTCAAAACTGTTCAAAATCGTGCTTTTTGCTCGAAAACATGTCCAGTTCGTTCGAGTTCGTGTGAGGTTCTGAGTTCTGCAAAATAACCTTCGTTCGAACTCCTAGTTCGTCTAGGTTTGTTTCGGTTCGTTTGAGTTAGGCCTAGTTTGGCTATCTTCGTTTGTTCTCTGTTCCTTTGATCTAGGTTCGGGTTTAGTTCGGTGCAACGAAGTCATGGTTCGGACGAGTTGGGTACAGTTCGGAAGCGTTCATTTGTTTCTGTTCGGGTTAACTTCAGTTCAGACGAGTTTGCTCATTTACTCAATTCGGTTAAGTTCAGGATAGTTTTTCAGTTCAGCTAATCTTCAGTTCGGTTTGGTTCGACAGAGTTCGGTTGATCATTTTCTGTTCGGGTTCAATTCGGTTAGCAGATTAAGAAAATTTTCAAAATGTCGGATTTTCAAGCTTTTGCCGTTACGCAAAACGCGATGTAAATCTTGATTAGTTTTGACAACGAAATCGGAACAAGTCAGAAAGTTCCCAAGTTGTTAAAGTTGGAAGATTATCAAAATTGGAAACAACGATATTCTGCTTATATTATCACGAATGATATTGATTTATGGATTCCAATTCGAAAGCTTTACACGCACCCAACTGATCAAGGAGATTTTAAAGAAATTCACAATTTTGATGCTGCTTAAAGGAAAAGTTACGAGCTTGAACAAAAGGTTTTTGGTTATCTTACTATGGCTTTACCTACCGAATTGCTACATCAATTCAGCACTTGTAAGAAAAGTAAGCAATTGTGGCATGCGTTATCGGCAAGATGTGAAGACAATGATCAATACAAGAAGAGTCGAAGAAAGGTGTTGAACAAGAGTTTGATAAGTTTCAGCATTATGAAAATGAAAACATCACGGCTCTTGTATCAGGATTTTCACATCTTATCCGTGAATTGAAAATTTTCAAGGATTTAGAAAACTAATAAAGAATTAAAAGAGAAGATGATGGAGGCTTTACCAGAACAATGGGAGAATTATGTATTGTTGCTTACACATGACAAAGAATTTTCAACATTATCATTTCATGAATTAACTGGGAAACGTCATGCTCGAGAAATGGAAATGACGAATTCCAACAAGTCAACTGCTAAATTGCAAAATCCAGAATTATATCATGGTGAGAATGCTGGAAGCCTAACTACCAAGGCTAAACCAGGTCTTAGTTCTGCACCAACCACTTCATTTATTGGAAATGTGTCTAGAATTTATGATAATAATTCTTCAAGGGGTTGTAGTTTTACAATTCCAGGATTAATAAATCAGAATCCTTTTTCTGTTGAGATAACTGATAAATGTGTTGCTCTAATATTTGCTTTAATTTCATCTTCTCTTGGCTATATAATTATTAGAGCATATTCCTATGCCACGATGTGTCTCGTGTATTGTATCTATGTAGTGAGCGTAAGAGTGGGTCTTGTTGGCAGTATACAAGCTCCATACCAGTTGGTACGGACCAGCGTACCAGATGGTACACTGGGTGGTACGCTAGCCAGACTGAGCTAACTATAAATAGGTAGCTTGAGAAAAGACTTTTAGAACAACTAGTCATATCTCTCTGCTAACTGTGTGTTTTTGTGTGTGTAATCCTCTCAATTATATCAATACAAATTCCATTTGTATTTACTCATTTGATCTCGATTCTATCTCGTAATCACTATATTAGCAAACGATCCATCGCTCTATGCATATACAAGTGGTATCAGAGCTCTTTGGTTCCATTTGCTGATCAAACTCTGTGATTTCGAGTGTTTTTAGAGAGAGAAAGTTTGGGTTTTCTTCATTTTTCATCAAAGTTTTTAGAGAGAGAAAGTTTGGGTTTTCTTCATTTTTCATCAAATTCTTCTAATTCCGAGTGTTTCCGAGGTAAAAAATGATTTCTGAGTGTTCCTAGTGAGTTTTCGCACATTTCTGAAGCAAATTCTAGTCCAAATTGTCAAATTTCGCGAAAATCCGTCGATTATAGCGTGGTACGCATCTGGTCCGCTCCAAGAACACCTAGTACGACGTTGGTCCGCTGCTGGTCCGCAAGGCAATCTTCATCGAGATTCTGGTCCGCTGAATCTGGTCCGCTGCTGGTCCGCAGGTTCATTTGGTCCGCAGGCAGTTTCTTAAAAATGTCATAACTTTTGCATCATAAATCGCTACGAGAGCCATAGGTACTCAAATCGATCGTCTCGACGAGCTCTACATTGTTCGTTCAAAGTTGATCTTCAAAATCAGATTCATTAGTCTTCGGTTTTGAGTTCGAAGTTTTTGAAGTCACATTTTCGGTGTAAAAATGTCTGATTTTCAAGCATTTGCGGCTATGCAAAGCACGGCACAAGCTATGCTCAATTTTGATAATGAAATAGGAACAAGTCAGAAAGTTCCTAAGCTGTTAAAGTTGGAAGAATATCAAAATTGGAAGCAACGATTTTCTGCATACATCTGCACTAATAATGATGTTGATTTATGGATTCCGATTTGAAAGTTGTATGTACGTCCAACTGAAAATGGAGAGTATAAGGAACTTCAAGATTTTGATGGTGATGAAAGAAAAAGTTATGAACGTGAACAAAAGGTTTATGGTTATCTTACCATGGCTTTACCTACCGAGTTGTTGCATCAATTCAGCACATGCAAGAAAGCTAAACAGTTGTGGGATGCTCAATCTGCTCGATGTGAAGGAAATCACCAATATAAGAAGAGTAGACGAAAAGTGTTGAACAAGGAATTTGAAAATTTTCAACAGCATGAAAAAGAAAATATTTCAACTCTTGTTTCAAGGTTTTCACATCTGATTAGTGAGATGAAAGTGGTTAAAATTGAAAAGATTGAGGAAGAATTAAAAGAGAAATTGATGGAAGCATTACCAGAAAAGTGGAAAAATTATGTGTTGTTGCTTACTCATGACAAAGAATACTCTGCATTATCATTTCATGATTTAACTGGAAAGCTTCAGGCTAGTGAAATGGAAATGATGACATCAAATAAATCAACTGCTCAACTGCAGAATCCGGAATTGTATCATGGTCAAAATTCTGCAAGTATCAATGCAAAGTCTAAATCATCTAGTTTTGGTTCATCAAATCCACCTCAAACAGCGTTTGTTGCTGGTCATGGATTAGGATATTCTGCAAATTCATTAAGAGGGTGTAACTTCACTATTCCGAATCATTCAAGTCCGACTTCATTTTCTGCAAAAACACCTGATGAACATTTGGCATTAATTTCTGCTTTATTATCTTCATATTATGGATTGTTGAATGGTGGTTTGACAATATCTAACTTGATTGAAGAAGATTTTGATCAGATCGATCCAGATAATCTTGAACAAATGGATATGAATTGGCAACTTGCACTGTTAGCTCAAAGAGTTAAAAGATTCAAGAAGAAGATCGGATTCCAAAGTTTAAATCCGGATGGAAAGGTTGGCATAGATAAATCAAAGGCAAAATGTTTCAAATGTTCTAATTATGGACATTTTGCTCGTGAATGTTCAAAATCAAATGCTTCTTCATCAAAGTCTCCAACAGCTTTGGTGTCTCAAGTCGATAAACAATATAACTGCGGACGAACTTCTGAGCCAATTGCTTTAACAGCTATTACTTCTGAGTCAAAATCACTAACATCAATTGAAGGTTAATTTATGATTGGCCTGCCGACGATCTTCCTGATGAGTCTGCAATTTTTGCTCCATCTGCAATGATTGCTCAAATTGTACATAGTGATGATGAAGAAGAAGTAACTGATTCTGAATCTGAGATAAGTGGTTCTGAAAATAGTGGCTATGAATCGGTTTGTGAGTTTTGTTCTCAGAAAGACAAGAAGATTAAAGGATTGATAAAAGAAAATGAGTTGTTGGTTGCTGAAAATAAAAGAAAGATAGAAGAGTTGACGGGTGAACAGAAAAAGTTGGGAGATCTAATTCAAGAATTGTCCTCTCAAAAAGCAAAGTTTTCAGATTTTCAGGCAGAGGTTGTTGAAAAAGAATTGAAATTTCAAAGTCTTGAAAAAGAGTTTGAACAGAAATTTACAAAATTATCTGAAGAAACTGATGACTTAGTCAAGGAAGTTGAGAAATGGAAGGCAGAAGCTGAGGATGCTGCCAATGATTTTAATAATTTGTTTGAAAAGTCCAAGATTAAACTTGATTTACTTACCAAGGCTTCTGATGACTCGGTTGCTAAAATTGAAGCATATCAGCTTGATATGGAGAAGTTGTTAGATGAGAAGCGGGAATTGGCAAGAGTAAATAAGTTGCAAAATTCAAATTTGGATATTCAGAAAAGAAATGAAGATAAGCTGACGAAGGAATTGTGGGCTGGATTAGATGAGTTGAGGTTGCAAAAGTATCAAACTCATAAAGTGGCAAAGAAGTTGATTGCTACGGAAAAAGAATTGGCTGACGCTCAACAAAAGATTTCTGAACTAAAGATTGAAGTCATTGATTCAAAACGTCTTTTGAACAATGTTACTAATTCACAATCTTTTACAAGTTTCTTGGCCAAAGATGACAACTTTGAGAAAATGTTTAACAAAACTGTTTCACCACCGGGTAGTCTCAAAGAAGGTGTTAATGACTTGAAGGAAAAGGTAGAACCTGGTGATTATTCTGAGTTTGTTGACAAGAGATCGGACGAGGGAAAGGTTGTGAAGTCACAGAAAGAACAAAAAGCTGAAATGAGTGTGTCTAACTCTTCAGCTACTGAAGAAGAGAAGTAAGCAAGTTAAACTGAGAAGACTGCTATTGATGAAAGAATCTTCTATGAACAAAAGAATGTTGAACAAAAGAATGTTAAAGCAGTGAAAGCTGAATTTTCTCGTCTTGCAAAGAATGGACATAAATCATTTGGTTCTGAAGAAAAAGTTTCGGGAAAGCATGTTGGTTTAGGATTCAAGACCAAAAATGGTAAAGTTGATGGGGTTCAAGGTCAGAAAGAACAATAAAGCTGAAGCAAGTAAAGAAAGATGTTTTCAAGGCTGAAAAAGTTCAACCGGAGAGGCTTTACAAACTCAAAGGTTCAGAACAAATATTTTCTGACAAAGAATTTCCTTTACATTGTGTGGATTCTCAGAAAGTTGCTAAAGTGTTTGTCAAGAATATTGATCTGAAGAGCAAGAAGCCACAAGTTGCTACATATTCTTCTGGAGGATCAAATTCTGCTCCAAAAAGCCCGACATCAAAATGGGTAAATGATCATCGTTTTCAGGTATTTGATAATTTTTATGATCATTTTGGAGATGCTATATGTTGTGAAGCTTTGCAGAGACCAAAGAGGAAAAATATAAACAATCGTTTGTGTTACAATTGCCGACAAAAAGGGCATATAGCACATGATTGTCATGTCACTGCTGCTTCTAGTTCAAGGAAAAGACAGGTTCTTTATGTTGGTAAATCTGCCAAATACAAATTTATTGATGAATATGACAGAGTATTTGATGAATTTCAACCTACATATTTTAAACATCCAAGTGTTGGAACAAAAATCTATGTGACTGACGCCATCAAATCTGTTTACTGAAGCATTTGACTGAAGAATCCATGTGAATTGATTTAGAGACTGGGTTGTGATGCTCGAGGCTTGCAGTTTGGACCGAAGACCGTTTTCTGGAAAAGTCAACCGTTCGGGTCAACGGTCAACGTAAAAGTCAACGGAAGATCGGTTCGAGCGAGTCAAGCTTCGGATTAATTTAATCAGCTTTAATTTAATTATCAATTTATGTTATTTCTTTACTTGTAATTTCATTTATTCAGTTATGTTTTTCTGTTGTCAGTCACCCTCACTATATATAGTGAGGGTGCCCATTACAAGTAAAGGAGTCTCCGAATGGGGAGATGATGAATTTCTTGTAGAGTGTGAGATTTCCATTCTAGAGTGAGAGTGAGTCATGGATTTTCTAGAGAGAGAAAGTGTTCTTCATGATTTCTTGTAACTAATCATTCGGTTATATGAAATCATTCGACTATGTTCATCATCTTTCTTGTTTATGATTATTCATGATTCATCATCATCATCTTCTTCATTTGTTTTGAGTTTTTCTCATCCGAACATGTTCTTGCTCAAGATCGAGATTCTTGTAGTGAAAATCGGTCCTAACAAATGGTATCAGAGCGGGTACCGATCAGATTCATCTCACCGTGAATCTGGTCACTCGAATCTGTGATTTTGAGCTTGAATGGTGAAGATGAGAAAACTTATTTTTTAGAGACTTTTTTCTATTTTTTCTTCATTTCTGGATGGATTCTGATGATATGGATGATAGATTCGTGTTCTGGAGTTCATCTTTATGTTTGTTTATGATTTACATCTTCAAATCTGTGAGAAAATTGAAGATCCGAGCTCATTTTTTCGTAACTTTGGGGTTTTCCCGTATTTGGAGTTTTTGAAGATTTTGGAGCTTGATTCTTCATTTTCTGGGCGATTCTTCATGTTTTCGGATGAAGTAAGGTATGATTTTCAGTGGAAAACGCGTTCCGGATCCATTGGAAGCATCTATTTCGTCTGATTCTCAACCGTTTGAGCGGATCTGGAAAAACACACACTGACGATGTAAGTGTGTGATCTTCGTGTTCTTGAGAGATTTCCAGATTTGGGGCTGTTTTGATCAAAGATTGCTGCTGTTTATGGTTTGTTTGTGGCCAGGACAATCACATGAATGGTTTATCTTCTCGAATCCGTCATGAATCTGTTATCTACACTCATTCTGGAACATCGAAATCGCATCAGGAAGATGTTCAAGTATGTGTTCTTATTGTTCTTCATTTTCCAGATTTCTTAACTGTTCTTGAAGGTTTGAAGATTTCCTTAGCGGACTTCCAGTGTTCTTAGCGAACTTGTTCTCCTCTCCTTAGCGAACTTGTTTGCTTTAGCGGACTTGTTTCTGCGTTTAGCGGACTTGTTTTCTGCTTAGCGGACTTGTTCCTTAGCGAACTTCTCAGACCCTTTAGCGAACTTGAATCAGCTTTAGCGGACTTCTGGGTTAGCGAACTTGTTTACTGGGTTTTCGTTCGAGGATGTTTCAGAGGATTTTATTCGTTCAGGTTTGTAGAGGACGTCGATACGAGTTCGAGGGTGCAAGAATCATCAAAAATGGTCAAGAATTGTGAAAGTTATGGAAATTATACGGTTTTCCGGCGAGTTATTCCGGCAAAATACGCAGTTCCGGTCGGATTAGGGTTTCGGGTAGAAGACGCAGAAGGTGGGGACACAGGCTGACGTGGCGCGTCTGTATTGGCTGAGAGGGAATGTCTAGTACCAGGATTCTCTCTCCTTCTTTGTCTTTATCCGGCATTACCTCTAATGCTGTCGAAGTGTGATTGGGCCAGAAAAAGTCGCGTGGGACCACTCTCAAATGAGAGCGTTGAAGGCTGTGAGATGCTGATCTCTGATTGGATGGATCAAATTTGTGTGGGACCACCTTTATCAAAAGAATCCGTTGCATTCTTTGAAATTGTGAGTTGTGAGCTGGAAACATTAAACGCGTGGGACCACCCTCCAAAAGAAGCCGTTGAAGGCCTTAGTGCTGGCGCCTTCTGATTGGGCAGCCCCTCCTTCACGCGGATTACCCTTTCCAGTCCGTAAGATCAGTTTCTTGTGATCCGTTGGATGATTTCTGGTCTCAATTCCTGATTGGGCAGTAGCCAAGGCACACGGATCTTGATCCAAACCATGGATCAGCTTCATTTTCAGCCATTGATGGATTTTTCATGGCGTAATATGATTGGTCTGATTTATTTCATACGGATTGTGTGCTTTCTTATGGCAAATCTGATTGGGTCCATGCAATTTCACAAGGATTATGTCTTTTCTTTGAGGGATTTTTAATGACTAATCAAATTTTCAGCATTATTCTTCAATTGCGGGGTTTTTCTTGTCGGTTTTTAACAAGATTAACGAGACAACGCCGCAACGGAATTTCAGAAATTTTTTAGTTGGTCAAGGATTTATTCTAATTTTATTCGGGTTCTCGTTTATTGACGTCACGCGCGCGTTTGTTATCGATCACTGACGGGTTAGCTTTATTATCCGGTTAATTACTCGGTTTTCTCGTTATATCTCACGGTTTATTTTTAGTGGATGCAGCGCTGTCGTCAACTAACCGGATTAACTGGAATCTCAGTTAATATTGGAATTTATCCGATTAAATCTCTCGGATGACCGTTTATTGAAGAAATTTGAAATTTATCTTTATTTTCACATCCAACCTCAGTCACGCAGATTATTCACAACTGTCAGCATCCGGCTTCCGGTTTTTCGCAAGATTGTCCGATTTCAAGATTGTTTATCCGGTTTCTCTAGGCAACCGATCGCGACGGTTCAACTCTCCGTATCAGTTTTTACGCTTCCGACTTGATGTTTTTGGAGGGATTTAGAGAAATAAGAGGAATTATTATGAATTTGGATATCGGGTCGATTATTCGGAGTTGGAGCATGTTCAGTGTTTGACTGGTTTATCTGATTCAGTTTGTTGCGGTTATGACTCCGAGATGTAGCATTTTCTCAGTATTGTACCCGACCGTGTGAACCGAGTGAGCGGAACACTTGGATCTCGAACTGGAGCAACAAGAAAAGAAGAAGCTTATTCAGAGGGGGAATCTCTACATCAGATTGTCTCCGGTTTATCAGTTTCTCATTGAAGATGTACGGCAGAGCGATTCTTCAGCACTTGAACAGATTTGAAAGCATCAGTCAAGGGGGAAATTGTTCGAACAAAAATCTATGTGACTGACGCCATCAAATCTGTTTACCGAAGCATTTGACTGAAGAATCCATGTGAATTGATTTAGAGACTGGGTTGTGATGCTCGAGGCTTGCAGTTTGGACCGAAGACCGTTTTCTGGAAAAGTCAACCGTTCGGGTCAACGGTCAACGTAAAAGTCAACGGAAGATCGGTTCGAGCGAGTCAAGCTTCGGATTAATTTAATCAGCTTTGATTTAATTATCAATTTATGTTATTTACTTTACTTGTAATTTCATTTATTCAGTTATGTTTTTCTGTTGTCAGTCACCCTCACTATATATAGTGAGGGTGCCCATTACAAGTAAAGGAGTCTCCGAATGGGGAGATGATGAATTTCTTGTAGAGTGTGAGATTTCCATTCTAGAGTGAGAGTGAGTCATGGATTTTCTAGAGAGAGAAAGTGTTCTTCATGATTTCATTGATAACTAATCATTCGGTTATATGAAATCATTCGACTATGTTCATCATCTTTCTTGTTTATGATTATTCATGATTCATCATCATCATCTTCTTCATTTGTTTTTGAGTTTTTCTCATCCGAACATGTTCCAACATTTATAATGCTTTGTGTTTGTAGTTTAGGGGGAGAAAATTGAATATACCAAAAATAGTGTGTTTGTGTTTTTGTTAAAATGAAAATCCAAAATAGAATTTTCATTTTAAGGGGGAGAAAAAGAGAAAAATACAAAAACATGGAAAAATTGAAAAACACAAAAACATTGAAAAATAAGAAATTGTATCCAACATGATTGGGAAATGATGGTACACTGGCTTATGTGTCTGACTCATGGATAAAATAGATGAAAAAGCCATAAGATCATTGTTTGATGTGCTTGGTAGGCTCGGCATTAAATCAGAAAGTATTCAAATGTGATATACATTAAATACTAATGCTTGACCAAGTGGACAACATCTTGAAGCATATATCAAGATAGTGAAAAGATGTGTGAAAAAGAAAAATGGGAAGTCACTGTGTATACATGTGTTCTTTTTGCAAAAATTTAAACTTGTTTAATTTTTTTATTTTCTCAAATGATCGGACTTTCTTTGCGTGCTCACAAGGCCGACCTGATTGTTGTTCGTTTGAGGTTCTGCTTTATTTTCTTTGGTGTTTCGTATAATTCATCTAACTTTCTCCGCGTTTCCACAAGAGCGACCTGATTGTTGTTGAATGATACAATCTCAATTTGTTTTATTTTCATATTTTGTTAAATCTAAGGACTTATCTGAGTATCGAAAGATCGACCTTAAGGTAGAAGATTTAACATTCTTATTTCTTTTTGCATGGAAAAATGTCTGAATATGTCTGATAGTGTGGGGTACAGTGGTCAAAGCAAATCTAATCAATAAAATAACATATCCAGATGTTATGAGTATGATTGTGCCTGAGTTTAAGATGGACAAATTATACCAGTAATCGACTTGACTTATGTGCTAAAGTAAGTGAAATTGAAGTGTAGTTCAGCATGTTATGTTTAATATGATCCCAAGTTGTGATCTTTCTCGCAAAAGACAAAAATAGTGTCTGATTCTATATTGCATTTATCTTTTATATCTGAAAAGTACAAAAATATTTTAGGTGTGTTTTAGCATAAACTTAGAAAAACCAAAAAGATTTTGTTTCTTATTTGTTTTCCACCGATCGACATGTGATACGAAATCAAATTACAAATCTATATCTTGGATTCTCGAAGAGAAGTTTTGCATCAAGATTAAATTAATTTTCAAAAAGAAAAAGGAATCCGCGTTTCTGTCTTCTGAAATTGCAGGTTATGTGTGTTAAGACTCAAGCATGGTGAAAGGGGGAGTTTGTTATATCTTTCACAAGTGGATCTTGAAGATCAAAGATGATTCAAGAGTGATCCAGCCATGCAAGCTCTATTTCTGACAAGATTTCAAGTCAAAGATCGGATGCAGCAATGTTGAAGACTGAAGACTGAAGTTTAGTTAGAGAATAGATACACTACACGTTAAGGGGGAGTTTGTTAGAGCATATTCCTATGCTACAATGTGTCTCGTGTATTGTATCTAGATTAGAGTGAGTCTGTGAGTTGTAGTGGCAATATCAATGGTGCCGTACCATATGGTACGCCGTACCATTTGGTACGCCCGTACCAAATGGTCCGCCAGTTGGTACGCAGGCCAGTTTGTCACTAACTATAAATACCATGTGTTAGAATGATAGCTTAACACTTCTGTCATTTCTACACCTTTACTGTGTGTGTTCTGAGAGAGAAACCAGAGAGTCTTCATTGTAATCTCAAGTGATTCAATACGAATTCTCTTATTTACATCTCGTGTTCATTACATTGATCAAAGCATGCAGTAGTAAGATCGTATCTTGGTTTTACAATAATCAACAATGTTAGTGATGCTAAGATTAATAGAGAAGATTTCAATGAAATTGATGAAAATAATTTAGATGAAATGGACATGGCATGGCAACTGGCTATGTTGTCACAAAGAGCAAGAAGGTTTTTGAAGAGAACTGGTAGGATGACTATTACACAATGAA
>JBCNJP010012208.1:0-14198 GCA_039602395.1 Deinandra increscens subsp. villosa
AAAAAAATATAAATATATAAACTAACCCTCCAATTTCCAATTTCCAGATAAAGAGCAGGAATACTAGTGTTAATAAATTGAATCATATACGAACGATATGGAGAAATTAGCCGAACTCTTTATTGATGAATCTCTAGAACTATTACAATTGTGATAACGAAAGAGAATTAAACAGAAATGAACAAAGAATGGAAGCTCTCTTTGAGAGATCTTGAATCCCCCATTTATATAGCTGATGACATCAGCTCGTCGACCCAACGGAATGAAAACATAATATTTTCACTATAACCCCTCTGAGTTTGACTACTTGAACACTTTACACCCTACAACTTGTGACACTTATGTAACGACTATTTCTCCTAAGACCCGGTTTCGAACCTTGTGCCCAGCAAATTCTCACAATACTTTTACAATCTCCACCTTGAGAATTGCAGCACCAAGATTATACCTTTCAATCAAATTAAAACACCAAGAACATTAACTATGAGCAACAGAGGTTCAATGAACTTGAATACTCTATAGTGTTCATAACTCGAGCTTCGCCGAACAACAATGTCAAAACCCGAAAATCAAAACCTAGAAATCGCAAGAACATTAGCCAGATTCCAGTTTCTTTGTGAGAAAGTGAAGAGGTGTAAAGATTTTGTGGATGAGCGTGTGTGTAATACACAGGGGTAATAAGCAGAGGCGATTGCACACCGTCGTAGCCCCATCCTTGTTGAAGTCGTCACAAATCGTCGATTCGGTATGCTTTTTCTTCTGATTGATTGATTGCAATTGAAGGTGTTTTCCATCTTCTGCTTTGTTTATTTCATACATGCCCTGCACAAGTTCTAAGGGGCGTTTGGTTCGTGGAATTCGTTGGAATTTGAATTGGAATTCAAAAGAATTGGAATTTGAAGGAATTGGAATTTCAAAGGAATTGGAATTGAAAAGAATTGGAATTTAAAGGCATTGGATTTAAATTTTAAAATTAAAATTCAATAAAAACCACGATTGGACCTGTCTCATGGACCAGTCCGACCCGACCAGACCCCCAGACCGACCGGACCCGACCCCGGGACCGGACCGACCGGACCCGACCCCCAGACTGACCAGACCCGACCCCTGAACTAGACCGACACCCAGACCCGACTCGACCCCCAGAACCGACCCGATCCAACACCCGGACCAACTAAACCCGACCCGACCCCCAGACCGAACCCCGGACCCGACCAGACCCCAGACCGAACCCCGGACCCGACCCGATCCCCGGACCGAACCCCGGACCCCACCCGACCCCCGGACCGACCCTACCCGAGACCAGGACCAACCGGACCGGACCCGACCCCCGGACCTGACCCGACCTCGGACCGACCGAACCTGACTCGATCCGACACCCGGACCGAACCCGATTGAGTCCGGGGGTCTGGCTCAGTCAGTCGGGGGTCCAGTCCGGTCCGGGGTTCGGGTCTGGTTGGTCGGGTCCGGGGGTCCGGTCTGGTGTCGAGTCGAGTCCGGTCGATCCGGTGTCGGGTCTGGTTCGGTACGGGGTTTGGGTCCGGTTGGTGGGGGCCGGGGTTGGTTTCGATCGCTCGGGCTCGGTCGGTCCGGGGGTCGGGTCCGAGGTCTGGTTTGATCGCTCGGCCAGGTCGGTCCGGGGGTCCGGTCGGGTCTGGGGTCCAGTGGGGTTCGGGGGTCCGGTCGGTCCGGTCCGGGGGTCCGGTCGGGTTCGGGGGTTTGGGTTCGGTCTGGTCTGGGGTCGGGTGGGGTCCGGTCGGTCCGATCCGGTCCGAGGGTCCGGTCGGGTTCGGGGGTCCGGTCGGTCCGGTCTGTCCGGTCGGGTCCGGTCGGGTTCGGGGGTTTGGGTCCGGTCTGGTCCGGGGTCGGGTGGGGTCTGGCTGGTCTGGTCCGGTCCGGGGGTCTGGCCGGGTTCGGGGGTCCGGTTGGTCCGGTCTGTTCCGGGGTCGGGTGGGGTCTGGTCGGTCCGGTCCGGTCCGGGTGTCAGGTCTGGTCACGTCCGATCGGTTCGGTCCACGGGTCGGGTCCAGTCAGGTAGTTTTCTTCGGTGTGAAAGGAATGTGAAATTCTTTATTATTATGAAGTAATGTGAAATCCATTGAATGAAGGAATTTAATGGAATTTAATCAAATTCCAATTCCAATTCCCTTATTAACCAAACACATTAAATATGAAATTCAAATTCCAATTCCACTGAAGTCCGCGAACCAAACACACTATGGAATAGAATTCGAATTTCAATTCCAATGAATTTCCACGAATTCCATCATACAAAACGCCCCCTAAGTATTTTTGGTTTTGTAGTTTTAGGTTCTTTAAGCAAGCAAGTTGTAAGGCCCCAATCCCAATTACACGTATTAACCTCGTTTCAAAAGAACCAGAGTTTGAAATTTCATAACTTTTATAAATAAAACTTCCATCCATTACTATGCCACATTTACAAAATCAGGTGTTTGACACCATTAACTCCATAGTAATACTACAAAACATTCACATTAACAAACATGAACATCTAGGTCCCAAAAGATGTGATGTTCGGTTCCAAAGATCTTCGATTCGATCCCGACCCGTCTACAAAAGTTTACCTGCCAATAACACTAGTAACTTATTAGTATTAATGGCACACAACAACTATCAACACAAAACATCATTTACAAACAAGAAACAAAAGAGAAAACCCGGACAGTTGCTCCAAGCGTATCGCTTGGAGCTTCTGTTCCAGTAGGCGATACACCTGGAGCCTACTTTCCAGGGCTCCAGGCCAGATTTTCTATACTTAGTCATTTTTGGCCACTTTTCAGCTATGCTCCAACATGACTTTTATCTATCTTCAATCCAACATTCTAATTCTCTATCACCTGCATCTTAAAGATTTCACACAATATATCCATTCATGTTTATATCTACTTACAAGTCATAAAGATCGGTGTTCCAATTTCCCAACCCGTTTGACCCGTTAGCACATACTTCAACAAATCTAACCATTAACCATCTCTTTTCCCATAATTCTTCCATCATATCATTTCCTTGGCACATATTGAATGTGCCAAGCCGCTTGACTACACGTTGGGTCAATTTGAGGTCCATATCTCCCATAGTTCCTCAAATTGCCACCACTTCCCAGCTCAACCCAAATGGGTCGTGTTCCCGCAGCTCTAATTGGTCATGCGACATGACCAATTTCACAATTTGATTATCAATGAATAAATTACATAATCATCACCAATTGCCAATTCATTCTCAGCTCATTATCATATTCTATGACACTAATCATAAGCTACTATGTGTTACCTTTAGGATTTAGCCTTGCCTTCACGATGTTGATTTGCACCTCCACTAGCTTCACCTATAACCAAATCATTGATTAAATTCCTCAATTCCACATTCATCATGCATACATTCTACACTCCATCACTACTTAATTCATAAAAATTCAGCTCATAGACATAATCAACTTCATTCAAGCATTTCATCAAACACCTTATATACATACATAGTGTTCTACAATTTTAGAAGCTTACATGCTTTCATTCCACCCATAAATCACTACACCACATAAAATTCAGCTTTTATACTAAATCAATTGCTCATAACAAGTCTACTTGCATACATGGAGCTCAACTAACCAACCCAAATCACCCATTCACCATCAATTTCGAATTCTATGAGGTGGGGGCTTCTCCCAACCTAATTTCTACTAAACATGCATACAATCAATCATGCAAGATGGAATTAAGCATCAACTTAACTCACAAACACATTTACCACATATTTCATGCAACAATTTGACCTTTGATTCAAACCCATAAAATCACCTACATCTAGTATTCACTTACTTGGTCAAGAACTCAAGAAATAAAGATGGGATTGAGGTGTAGGGGACCTCCTAAACCCGAATTCAGCTTCCTCCTTCCTAGTTAGCCTCTCTTTCACCTTCAATTTGGAGATTCTTCAAGAACTAGGGCTATACCCCCTCCCTCTCTCTCTCTGTCGCGATTTACAGGTCTGGGGGATACCCAGACTTGTTTAATCCCCTTATTTTCACCTATGGCCCCTCAACTTTGTATTTTATGTAAAATCTAGCTAAAACCTTTTATTTACACAATTTACCCTCTATTTCTCTTTAGTTTAACCATCTATTATAAAGTTAACTCAATAACTAAAAATCCCTCATAAATAACCCGGTTAACCTTCTAACTCCGCTTATTCTACCAAAGCTCATAATAAAACATAACTAAATTTAGTCACCCAATTTATTACGAAACTCGGGATGTTACACAAGTGTATTAGAATTATCATATCATAAGTTTTTTATACTTGAAGGGCATTAATGTTTGTGGAGTTGTTTACAATACTCCGATTCATGTCTTTCGAGAATATTGTTTGTTAGCTTCAAATACAGCAAGAATCATAATCAACAATGGTACACAGATCAATTTCCTCACTTGATTCAGGCAAGGGTCAATTGGTGGTAATTGGTTCCTTCTGCAGCATTGTGGTAAATAAAATTGGAAACTGTACCGAGTCCCTTTCGGGTTGATTAGCAATTTGGTGATTGGTATGAGTTGTAGAAAAGTTTCACATAAATATATTATACGACACTAATAATAGTAGCTTCAATTTTTTGTTAATTTAAAGCCACAAAGTTTTAATGATCAAATTTCATGTCTTCATATTTATTTATACAAATATAGGTTTTTGAAGTTAACATGTGTGACAATCCGACTTTTCAGGTCATTTTCTGACATTAACTGAACGTAAAACGTATTAAATGTTGTGTGAGCATTTATGTGCTTAACTGTGTTGACTTGTTGACTTTAGCAATTAGGGTTTTGTGTGATCAATCACTACGAGCATGCACGGAAATTTAAACGTTTGATATTCTATGATTTCACTTTATGATTTCATGTGATATAGTTATATATAAGTTCACGCGATTTCTTTTATGATTTTATGTGAAACAAAAATAAATAATTCCGGGTTACTATTTATCATTTGATGTGGTTACCTAGGGTTTATACCCTTATAAACATCAAGCCTTTAATCTTGTAGCGATTTATATAATCATTTACTTGTCATTCGGGTTAGTTCCGTTAACTCCGTTGACTTGTAAACCTATTCTAAACTTAAAGGATCAACCTTGTTAACTTCCAAACTCACTCTCAAGTTACCCAAACATTGAGGGTTTACTTTGCAGTTTTCCCAAACATTGTGCCACTTCTGTAGTTGTTTGAGGGACCATTCTTGTCAAAAGCCGAAAGTTGTATTGAACCCATTTTGTAACCGGTGTCGACAGACCTTCCTCCTTCTAATAACCGGTGATCATCAATTCGCTAATCAAATGAGTCGGTTACAAAGCAATGATCAATAACACTAATCAACACCATTTTGATCTCATTCTCATTTCTCTCGTCCCATCACTATCCCTCTCGTTCCCTGTTCTTCCGGCGAAGAAAACCCACCAAGACTCGCCATAAATTTTGAAATTCCGGCCAGGACATCCACCATTCGACCACCTTTCGATCGCCTCTGGGATCGCGAACCTTCTACGAGCAACCCGGTGTAAGCAGAAGTTCAAACCGCGACCGCGCTTGGAGTTCGCGTTCAAGTTTCGTAACCGATTTCGGTGTCAAAAGCTCGTCTAATCTCAACTCCGACTTAAGGTAACTCATTCCCCATGCTAGTCGCACATTTGTCTAGGCTAATTTACGTTTTTGTGATTTTCCGGCGACCGGAAAATACCTCCGGCGAGATTAGGGTTTGTGGGGAAGAAGGAGACTCGATCCGGGTACGGGTTAAATAAATTGCATTCCGGGTATATTACCAGACGCCAAACTGGCATGACTGGTAACGTCACTGTGTTTGTACGCTGGAGGCGCGGGTTCGAGTCCCGGCCTCACCATTTTTTTACCCTTATTTTCCTATATTTGATTCTCTGGGCACAGTTTGTGTACAAAATCGTTCCCGAATGAGATATTAACGAAATGGGCCGCTGGACGGATGGTTAAGGCGCCTCTGTTCGTCCGGGAGGTCACGGGTTCGAACCCAGTGACCTCCATAATCTTTATTTTTGGGTTGTTTTGGGTTGTTTTGTGTTATTTTGTGTTGTTTGAGCATGTGCTTACTAGATCTTGTACCAAAATCGTTTCTTCTCATATCCTAGCCCCGTGAAAGTATATTTGAAACCATTAAACCCTCGTAAAACATATTTTAAATTGTAAAATGTGTTTTAAATTAAAATATATATATCCAACATCTATATATATATATATATATATATGTATATATATAAATATTGATATAATATTCTAAGTTTTACAAAAAGGTAAAATATATATAAACCTTGAATAGATTAATATATAAACTTATGTCGTTGGATTCTATTGAAATAACCGAACATTTTATGAAAACCTTTAACATATATAAATATATATATCGTCCTAGCAAATCAGTTATTAACAATTCTTAAAAGTTTAGTAAATAAATATATTATGTATATATTTATTTTAGAATATTTGAACTTGGAAAATATATAATATTAATATATATTGTATTTTCTTGCGTATTTTGATAATTGCCCGGATTTGGCACAAGTGCCATCCTCGACTTATTCCGGACTTCACGATCATTCGTTTTTGTCGTTTTCGTTAGACTTGATAGTTTATAGAACACACACTTATACATTTATGCTCGTTAGGTGGTTGATTGTTTGCACAAGACTCGTTCTTGCTACCTGCTTAACTGTTTATCTGGAAACTTTGCTGTGCAACCTAAGGTGAGTTTCACGGGCCCATTTTACTATTTTAATCCTTTTGGGGGAGATTAACATGCATGATTTAAACAACTGAGATAATTAGACTTTTATATATCACTTGAAGTACTTGTAGCACACTGATACAACAAAGTCCTTCCTTTGGTACCGTTAATATTAATGACGATAGCGGGAAATATATTGTAGTACTACTGGGTCTGACAAACCCCACCCGGGCCAATCGCGCTGGCACGATCGGATATCGAACGGGTGTTATATTCGTCCTAAACACAACAAGGCAAACTGCGCAACCTGTAAACAACTGTTAGCTTTGGTGACCATCAACGTGCGAAGTTTCATGTATATAGCCTAGCTAGCTATCTGATATATATTAGTGATTATGCTCTTACAACTTGACTGTTATTGAACAGTAAATTTTAAACTTAACTTGACTATTGTTGAATAGTCAATCATAAACTCAACTTGATTGTTGTTGAACAATCGATCTTAAACTGAACTTGAACTGTCGAGGAACAGTTGATTTACATTGAACTGGGACTGTTGTTGAGCAGTCAATTTACATTAACTTGAACTGTTTTTGAATTGATAAACCTGTGAACTCACCAACCTTTGTGTTGACACTTTTTAGCATGTTATTCTTAGGTTGCAGATGTTCGAGTATCACGAGTACGCATGCATGAGACTTCGAAACCCTTTTATTGTCTTTGAACAAGCCACGTCACCTTGGGTGGCGGTGTTTTTACAATAAATACTTTCAGCATATTTACGCTTCCGCATTTGTAAAACTCTGTATTTATATTTTAATAAAATATACAATCTTTCATTAATTATTGGTCGTTTGGTGTAACTAATGGACAACGATCCTGGTTTGTCACGCTCCCTACGGCGCGTTGTCGCGCGTGGGATTTTTGGGGGTGTGACAACATGCCTGTAAATATCATTTTGTGTAGTCAGGAAATTATATTTTGGAAAAATGGTAAGCATTTCAAGTCATGTGTGAAATCCTTTAACACACTATTACACAGTTATAGGTACGCTAAAATGCTAAATTAATCTCACATCTCATATTATTGGAGTTTTGGAGTCATAAATTTTGTTGCTTATTATCCCATAATAATATTGCTGCAAATTGGACCAATGTATATTCATTGGATAACATGTTAACTTTTGGTATAGGTTAAAGGAGTCTGATTAGGTGAAAATTCCATTAGATGCGTAATATGTTGTCATATTATTACCTTGCTTGTTAACATCCCTAAAATTTGTCATACTATTAAACCTTGCTTGTGAACATCCCTAAAATTTGTTTTGATTTAATGCTTGCTAAAAGAGATTTATTTATGTCTAAAATTATTAAAAAAAAAGCTAATATAATAATAATAAATAGAAACATGTACATGATAATAAAAAATTGAATACAGATCACCTATTCATTCACATATGCACACTATCTTCACCATCCTTCCATCTTTTCCTCTCATCAAGCCACCAAAAGAAGAATACATACAAATATATATTTGGGAGCCAAAAACCCAAATATGAATAATTACCATCTAAGAGCTCGGTGAGAGTACTTCATTATGCGAAGGATTCTCGATTGCGAAATGTGTTCAAACAGTCATAGTTGATTACTTTACGATTTTGCAGAGTTATCTGTCTTTCTTTTTGTCATTTGCATATTGATCAACCCAACATTTGTCGTTTTCAACGGCTTTGTCCCATCTACGCCAAAAGATATGCATTTCAATATACGACTGCTTCCTCACCTGCGTATAAACCCAATGATAAACGATCAGAAAGTTACATGATTAGAAACAACGAATGATTATGAAAACTTCATTAGAAACTTTTTGATACAAATAAACCCTAATACTAGAGATGTATTTATAGACCTAACCAAATCTTGGAGAACAAGGTATCTTGTTAGTATCTAACACAAAAGTCTCTAACCAACCCTAAACACATTATCAAAGTCGGTTTTAGTCCCTCTACACATTAAGATAGGACCGACCCACTCACCGACTTGTGATGTGGACTTGTGAATTAGTTCAATTGGGCCATCATTCACCCCCCTAATTCACAAGTTGAATTAGAGAGATTCTTACCTCCAATCAAAGTCCTCATTTCTTTGAACTTCATCCTAGCCAACGGCTTAGTTAAAATGTCCGCCCGTTGCATGCTTCCATTGATGAACTCCACGTTAATGAGATCATTCTCTACACACTCTCGAACAAAGTGGTACCTCGTATGGATATGTTTGCCCCTACCGTGAAACACTGGATTCTTTGATAAAGCAATTGCCGACTTATTGTCAATTAAGAGTGTTACTTTCTTAGCTTCCCAACCAGTCATTTGACTCAACAACTCGTGTAACCACAAAGCTTGTTTTGAAGCTTCCGTTGCAGCCATAAACTCGGCTTCGCATGATGATAGGGCTACCGTAGCTTGTTTCTGTGAGCACCATGTTATAGGCGAGTCACCAAGGTAGAACACGTGCCCTGTTGTACTCCTACCATCATCTTTGTCAATGTTATGACTGCTATCACTGTACCCGGATATCACACTTTTTCCTCCTTTAGGAAACATAATTCCATACCCACTTGTGCCCTGTATGTATCTCATGACATGCTTTAAAGCATTAAGGTGTGAATGTTTTGGAATCTGCATGTAGCGACTTAACACACCTATGGCAAAAGCGAGACCGGGTCTCGTGTTTAAAAGGTATCTCACACAGCCAATAATCCTTCGATAATGTGTAGGATCTACACACTCTCCGTCTTCGTCCTTTGTAAGTTGCAACCCGGGATCCATCGGGATTTTTGTTGGGTTACACTCACTCAGTTTCATCTCGTTTAGGAGCTTCTTCGCGTAGGCTTCCTGTTTTATCGCGATTCCCGTGTCTGACTGTATCACTTCTATTCCTAGGTAATATGTCAATTTACCCAAGTCACTCATCTCGAATTTGCTTGCCATTTGCCTTTTAAAATCTGCTACTTGCCTCGGAGACGACCCCGTTACTATTATGTCATCCACATAGACTCCGACAATAAGAATATTATTTTCTTGGATCTTTCGATATACGGCTTGTTCGTGTAGGCATCGGTGGAAGTTTAGTTGCTTAACATAGTTGTCCAACTTTAAGGTTCCAAGCTCGTGGAGCTTGCTTTAAACCGTATAGAGCTTTAAGCAATCGGTATACCTTCCCTTCTTCACATTTTTTCACGAATCCTTCCGGTTGTGTCACATACACCTCCTCTTTTAATTCTCCGTGTAAGAATGCCGACTTAACATCGAGGTGGTGAAGAGTCCACCCTTCGTAAGCCGCTAGTGCTATTAGAACTCTTACCGTCTCGAGTCTTGCTACGGGCGCAAACACTTCATCAAAATCAATACCTGCTTGTTGTACATAACCTTTTGCGACGAGGCGAGCCTTATATTTATTTAGTGACCCGTCCGCATTTCTTTTTATTTTGTACAACCATTTAAGTCCGATAGGTTTTACTCCCTTTGGCAACGTCACAAGTGTCCAGGTTTTATTCGTATGTATTGAATCTAATTCTGTCCTCATTGCTTGCATCCACTCTTTCTCTTTACTGGCTTCTTCCCAGTTTCTCGGTTCATCATCTTTGGTCAATAGAAGGCTTTCTACTTCCACTTGAGAGTTGAGAACATAGTCGGCTAAGTGAGACGGTGCATGGACGGTTCGTGTGGATCTTCTTAAGTTTGATTCTACTTCAACGTGAGGAGTGTTTGGTGCTGATTGTGATGAGATGTTGCTGGCATGCTCAATCGAATCAGTCAATGGGCTTTCACCAGATGGGCCTGAAGATTGCGGACTTGCTGGCTGGGAATTAGTGGCCCACTGTTCTTGTGTGACTTCATTTGTTTGGGCCTCTTGAGGAGAAGTAGCCCAGCCGTAAATGGGTATTTTTAATTCTTGATTCTCTGACTTGTAATGTTCTACTAAGAATCCTTCCCAATCCCATTTTTCTTGCTCAAGGAATTTTACATCTCTGCTTATTATTATCTTTTTAGCCTTTGGCTCAAGTAGTCGGTACGCTTTCGTCCCTGGTTCGTTGCCGAGGTGCACCAATGCTTGGGCTCGATCTTCAAGCTTCTTGAGATGTGGTACATTGTTCTTTGCGTATGCTACACATCCAAACACCCGGAAGTGTTCAACCGACGGTTTTCTCCCCTTGAACACTTCAAATGGTGCTTTGTCTTTTAACGCTTTCGTAACACTTCGGTTAATTATTTGTGTAGCATGCATAACGCCTTCTCCCCATAATACATTAGGAACATCTTTTGCTTTGAGTAAACTTCTTGTCATCTCCATGATCGTACGGTTAGGAACATCTTTTGCTTTGAGTAAACTTCTTGTCATCTCCATGATCGTACGGTTTTTATGCTCAACAACACCATTTTGTTGAGGTGTGTACGGTGCCGTGAGATGTCGTTGAATTCCTGTTTCTTCACAAAAACTCTTGAATTCATTAGAGTTGAACTCACCCCCTCTGTCTGTCCTTAATGTTTTAAACCGCTTCCCAGTTTCATTCTCAATTGCACTTTTAAATTTCTTGAAAGTTTTGAAGCTTTCATCTTTTGTTTTTGATAAGAAAGTCCAAGTGTATCTAGAATAATCGTCTATTAGTACGAAGATATACCTACTTCCACCGGGGGTTGGCGGACTTATAGGGCCACAGAGGTCGCCATAGAGAAGCTCCAAAACTTGAGTTGCTCTAAATGTCGCTTTATACGGGAACGGTGCACGGCTTTGCTTCCCGACTAAACAACTCTCACAGATTTGGTTATGATGTTCAATTCTTGGGATTCATGTCACGAGTTTCTTAGAAGCCATTCGTTTTAGTGCGTCAAAATTCATATGACCGAGTCTCGCATGCCATAGCCATGAATCTTCTTTTAGCTTATTATGCAAACATACCGGACTCCCCGCCTTTAGTTGAACCTTGTACAAACGATTCTTGGATCGTGGTACCTTCATTAGTAACCTATCACCATCATCAAACATAGTTAACATGCCCCCCTTAACCCGTATATCATACCCGGCTTCATCCAATTGTCCTAGACTTATGATGTTACTTCTTAGTTCAGGAATAAAGTATACATCAAACAGTGTCTTTTGCTCACCCGATTTTCCCTCTAGTAATACAGTTCCTTTACCATTTATCTTTACCGTAGACCCATCCCCGAATGTAACATTCCCCGAAACAGATTGGTTTAATTCGTTAAAAAATAATGGGTTACCGGTCATGTGGTTGCTAGCACCGTTATCCAAATACCACGTGTCTGCTTCAGTGGAGTCCGTTTGATACTGCTTAGGATTTATTTTACCTTCATTCAGGAACACGATTTCTGGTTCGCAACGGGCCATATAAAGCGCCGGGTTATCTTCTGTCGTCTCGGCTAGGTGCGCTTCCTGGGACTTCTTCTTTCGATCGGGACAAACGGATGCAAAGTGACCCATCTGATCACATCGATAACAACGAACTTTCGATCGGTCCTTTGCTGGGGGGCTTGTTATTTTTCTCGTTTTGATTTCGGTCGTTTTGAGTTCGGTTTGTTTTGTTTCCATTGGTCTGACCTCTTTTTCCCTTACCCTTGTCATACTTTCTGTTCGAAGATGAGCTCCCCCCACTTGAGTATAATAATTTGTTTTGAACCTCACTTGTATTAGCAGAAGCACCGATACGTTCTTCAAATGCCTTTAGCCGCCCGATTGCTTCTTGAAACGGCATCGTCTTTACGTCCGCAAACTGCTCGATTGACGCGACAAGAGGTAAGAACTTCTGAGGTACAGCACCAAGGAGTTTTCAGACCAGTTTCTTGTCCTCAATCTCCGTTCCGAGACTCGACGCCTTCGATACAAGCTTAGATATTTTAGCCGCAAAATCGTCTATCGTATCTCCGTCTTGCATGCGAAGGTTTTCAAACTCGGTGTCAAGCGTTGCCATTCTTGCTTCTCTAACCCGTTCAACACCGATGTGCCGAGTCTTCAATGCCTCCCAAATCTCTTTTGCCGAGTCGTATTGAGCGACTTGTAGGACAAACTCTTCGGGGATTGATTGGAGCAATAGTGCTATCGCCATGTCATCTATCTTTTTATCCGCGAGTACCACTTCATTCTCGAGCACGTGTTGAATCCCGTGCACCCGGAAGACGGCTTTGATTCGGGCTACCCACACGTTATAGTTCGTTGAGGTTAGCATAGGACACGTAAGAGAAGCCGTTTGTTCTTTAACCACCGTAGTTGTATGCGTAACATCACCTTCTGTCAACATCTTGAAACAACACTTGAATGTCTAGCCGGAACCTACTGCTTCTTGCTGCTCGATTTAAAAAAATACTTGAGGTGCTGAATTTTTTATTCAGCCGTAGTCCTCCCCCAAGGAAAAAAAACGCAGTCCTTTAGGTGCTGATTTAATCAGCCGTACCCTCCCACAACCGAATGAATTTTTCCGGTTTCTTGAAGTGTACGATCGGCTAGTTTCCACAGGCTTCCAAGTCGATTTTAGAAGACGGGTCTTTCGTGGCTCCAAGATCACACCGCTCTGATACCAATTCAAAGCAAGAATTGATACAAAGCACACCATTATATGAAGAAAATAACTCAAAACTTCATTAGAAACTTTTTGATACAAATAAACCCTAATACTAGAGATGTACTTATAGACCTAACCAAACCTTGGAGAACAAGGTATCTTGTTAGTATCTAACACAAAAGTCTCTAACCAACCCTAAACACATTATCAAAGTCGGTTTTAGTCCCTCTACACATTAAGATAGGACCGGTCCACTCACCGACTTGTGATGTGGGCTTGTGAATTAGTTCAATTGGGCCATCAGCAATTTGGTGATTGGTATGAGTTGTAGAAAAGTTTCACGTAAATATATTATACGACACTAATAATAGTAGCTTCAATTTTTTGTTAATTTAAAGCCACAAAGTTTTAATGATCAAATTTCATGTCTTCATATTTATTTATACAAATATAGGTTTTTGAAGTTAACATGCCTGTAAATATCATTTTGTGTAGTCAGGAAATTATATTTTGGAAAAATGGTAAGCATTTCAAGTCATGTGTGAAATCCTTTAACACACTATTACACAGTTAAGATTTTCCATTCAATCTTTTGAAGCTCAGACGTGCAGTAATTTACTTTATAGTTATAGGTACGCTAAAATGCTAAATTAATCTCACATCTCATATTATTGGAGTTTTGGAGTCATAAATTTTGTAGCTTATTATCCCATAATAATATTGCTGCAAATTGGACCAATGTATATTCATTGGATAACATGTTAACTTTTGGTATAGGTTAAAGGAGTCTGATTAGGTGAAAATTCCATTAGATGCGTAATATGTTGTCATATTATTACCTTGCTTGTTAACATCCCTAAAATTTG